>FIZR01016040.1:0-14278 GCA_900060175.1 Ferrisia virgata
GTTGGACCAAAAATTACGATTGCTCGATAATTATAAAAGCCACCCCCCCCCAGACATATCTATGTTAAGATTTTAACATAAGGTCCAAAAATCATTCATAATCATATTTCATCGAGTTTTTGATCAAGCACTTCAAATCAAAAATTAAAGCATTATTCCGCTTAGACATTTTAACATTAAGTCCAAAAATCAGCCATATTCATCTTTCATGGTGAGTTTCCACCCTTAAGACAAATCCATGTTAACATTTTAACATCAAGTCCAAAAATCAAAAACGTCACATGAAAAATGTTACATTTTTCAAAAAATGAACCCCAGCTCTAAGGCATCCATGTCAAAATTCATGTCGATAGACCCATCATTCCTCTAAAAATTTGGATTAAAATCATAATTTTTCCTTAAATACGCGTGAATAAAGAATTTGGCCTTTCGATTACTTTTATTCGGGTATGCTCTTTGTAATGAAAACTGGATTTTAAATTCTTTTAAATATAGTTTTTAGTTGAACTATGGTAACTCTGGACTACTTCCATGATTGTCCATTAAATAAATAGTACCTATGTATATACATTGTACTCAGCTAATGAAGTTGGAACTTATGCCTGGTTTTTTATGTTTAGATTTGCACGGTGAATTTTACATTTAATGCAATTTAACAACTTCTTCGAGTTGGAATTTTAATTTTGTTGTTGGCTTGTTAACATTATAATCATTTCTTTGATCTGAAGATGATTTCATTCGTTTTCTAACACAAGAAAGTTGTTCAACGAAAGTTGACGATAAGACGATAGCGTAAGCCTGAAAATTAATCCTCATTAGAAGTTTTATTAAAAAGAGATGTTTAATGCAATTTTAAAATAATTATTGCTGACAAAAGAATCCTTATTCAAGCTTTCATTTATTTATTTTTTGAAAAAATAATATACCTAGTTTTATTTCCAATTTAATATTTCACTCTTAGGTACCAATGATTCTTCAACGGTATGAATTAATATCTAGGTATATGGATCAACTTTTTCTACAAAATACATAGATAATAAGATTTACAAAAATTCAAGATTCTCTTTTGATTCTACAGACACTTTGCCTCTGGCTACGGACATGATGTATCTATAACTTTTCGTTAGATCATGGCTTCAGTAATTTTTAAGGCAATTTTACCGTGAAATATTACATCCAGTTAAGAACCATATTTTTGTTTTCTACTTCACTTAAACGAGTGTTTTAGAAACATTTTGTTGAAAAAAAAAAACTCGACCAAAACATTTATTTAAGCTTCCAAGGTTGGAAGCTTTAGTCATTTCCTAAATGTTGAAAATATATACTTCGTATATAATTACTTATCTACCTTTTTTCAGCTATTTTATTTTTATACCTACTCATTCGCATAAAAATGAAATTGAATACGATACCTACTCAGTCAACATTTTTTCACTTAAATTATTACCTAGAGCTATTATCTAGCTAAAAAAAAAAAAAAAACAGGAGGTGCAAATATGAGAGTGGCTTTCCTGAAATAAACAATCAACTGTTGTAAAATTTATGATACGAGTACCTATGCTCTGCATGGACTAGATATTCTCTAAACAAAAAAAAAAGATTTTTCTTTTTTTTCGGAAAATTTGTCTGCACTTTTTTCACAGTACCTGAAAATAAAATTGCGAATATTTAAATTTTAATCTTATATTGAAAAATAACTTTCGCACAATCATAATCGAACTTACAAATTGAAAATTTCTTCACGTGGGCATACCTGTCATTTAGAGTTTCTAATACAATGATCGACGACTAGACGTAATTTCTTACATATTATAATAATTTTTACATAGGTGTGTATCTAGACCTACAACCAATATTACTTTTTTCATTCAGCTTAGTAAATAGAAATTCGTGTTTTTTTTTTTTTTCAAATACTAGTGAACTGTAGAGGGAAAATAATTGGTAGAATGTTTAAGGCTTCATGCTTAAAACGTTCGCTATTTTGTGGTTAAATTGTTGCCGAATTTTTTTCAGAAAATTTACTGCCATCTGTTGCGTGTAAATTGAAATATATGAAGTCGTTTCCACACACTCGAGAAACGACAAGTTACACAACTTTTCAAGTCACCTTGTATAAACGTCACGTCTTTGCGATGAAAAAAAAAAGTATATCTACAGCGAGAGTATTTCCGCGAATTTTCAGCTTCCATAAGCTTCGATTCTCCGGAGAGTTGCTGAAGTGAAATTTTTCAAAAACTTGAATCGTGTAAAAATAATGATCGACGCGACGGTTAAACTTCACACACGCAAATCGTCAGTGATGAAAATTTACTGTATTAAATATTGGATTAATGTTTTCAATTAAGCGTATTGAGTTCGCAGTTAACTGAACTGTTATACGTACGAGTAGCAATACGTACAAGGATGCCTGACCGAAATTTTCCGTTCAAGTTGAAACGAATTAGAGTAAATTACTTGGGCTTTTTGATTGCTGTACCTATGCCTTTTAAAAAGCAGACGTGTCCTTTTCGCGTATAATAACTCAACGTCGTGATGTACACGTTTTATCACTTAAAACCTATTTTTTTCTCTGCTTCATTATAACGAACATCATTAAAGAATTTGTTATCAAATTATTCTCGATCCTATGAACTTTTCTCTCATTTTGTATTTCACAAATGATAGAATAAGTTTTAGTCAAGTTAGATTGCAAAATTGGTGGAAAATTTTTCCGCAAGTATAATATTACCCGCAGGATTTACGAGTGGATACCCAGATCTAACTACCTAGCGTTCATTTTTCATCGGTGTTTTTTTAATTTAAAATAAACGCAGCGCCATTGATTTGAATTCGATTGATTGATGTAAGGAAATTTTGTCGAGAAATTGTGATCATGAAAAATGTGTAATTTCTATGAAAAGCACCGACACCTGTTGGTGATTTGTTTCCCATAAAATATTTCAACCAAAGCTGTCAATATTCGTATTTCAAAAGAAATACTTTTTTTTTAAAAAAGTTTACAGAAAAGTTTGCTTGTTATTAATGATTATTTATGCTTGAAAAAAAATATTAAAACTGGAATACTCAATTTAAGAAGTTTTATTGTTAATTATTTTTAATGGAATTAATAAGCGCCATCAGTTTGACAAACTTTTAGACTTTTATTATTAATCATCAACTTGCCTATCAACAATAATAATGAAAGATGAGAAAAATAGTTATAAATATTTTTAAATTCGAGTAAGTAAGTATACCAAACAAAAAATAGCGTATCAGTATTTTTATTTTTTTAGCAAAAAAAAACTTTCATCTTCCTTTTATTGAAAAAATTTGGTGTCTATTTCTACATTGGAAATGAAGAAAAATAGTTGTTTAAACTTAATGAAAAAAAAAAATACCTTCTTAAATTTGAGAAAAGATATGACAAGAGTGCATTACCTATTTTATATCTTTTCAACATTTCTCACGAAAAATTTCTTTTCCATCGATTTTATAAAAGCGTGTATTACATTTATTTATTCATTTATGCGTATTCTGTACATTATGTACCTACTTAGTATTTACCAATAATATTTAGAAACGAAAAATCAACATGAGTATAATGCAACTTATGAAACGTGTGTTATGCGTTAGTACTAAAGTAAATCTAATGCGTTTTATACGTATCTATTTTCCCAGGTTGAAATAAAAATTGTACCTGTTTATTTTTTCAGATGATGAGCAAGACGAAATGGTTTAAAAATAGTGTCTTTGAAAGTTTCTAAGCATAGAATCATTACAGATTATTTTTTCCATAACGTGGCATAAAATCAACGTTACATTATCAAAGAAAGTAAGTTCCTAATTATCATTTTAAAATGTAAACAAAAAAGTAATTTTTATCCTACTTTTTGTCATTTTTAAGGAGTCTTTAAATTTATTTTTTATCTGCTTCGAGCAAGCGAGAGTTACTTTTTTTTCATTGATGTTACTGAAATAATTTTAAAAAATTCCATTTACGACAAATTGATTGGAAAAAAGTACATAATATTCAGTACCATACCATGATATTCTACGCTATACCATTAAAAATATTATCAAAAGAAAACACAAAATTTCCTACGTACATAGAAACTAGAAACTATACTTTTAATTTATTTACTTTCCACGCATAAAACTATAATTTTGTAAATCAAAAAAATTATTTTATTGTCGAGTACCTACCTAAGTACCTATTTTCAGTCCAATTCATTTTTTTTCCTTTTAATTCAACTTTTTTTATTTTTTGTTTTACTTTCTTTGGAAAATAATTTTCACAATTTCAAAAGAAAATTGAAATAAAAGTTGACTTTTAACGTAATAACAATGTACCAAGTACCAACACCGGTAGAATTTCAAAATAAAAATGAAAAAAGTTAGTACCTTTTTCTTTACAAACATAATAATTACATGAAGTGTTCTATGTAATGTATCAAGCGTGTATAGTTTGAAGTTTATACGAATATTTTTCCTAAAGAAGTCACTGAAGGAGAGAGAATAGAAACAATTTATTTTAAAAATTAATATCTTGCAAAATGTCTAACTGTAAAGATAAAGTGAAAAAAAAAAATCAAGAACATGGCTTGTAGCTCACAGCAGATATCTATGACAGGTGACATTTTTAATTCCGAATGACATTACCACATTATCGTATTTATGAAGTCGTGGTTGAATGATTAGAAAGAGTGTTATTGAACTGGGAACATATCAACTTAAAGATTCAAATAACTCATTATTTCTATTTGTTGAAACATCATAATCCACGTAACTTGATCAGTTTTCTAACATGTTTCAAATGTTCCTTATTAAATCTCTGCCATGATAAATGATGGGTAGTTACTTATACAAGTTTTTTTCTTACGAGTTTTTTTCCTTTTAAAATAATTTACATTTCTGATAAATAGAAATTTGTGATGTTTTTGGATTAGAAAGTGGGATACTTATATCTATTAAAAATACACGACAGTCGTTAAAATATGCAATAAATTAAGTAGGTAGGTACATTATATAGGTGGGTACGTATACGTATCTCTGTTTAAATCAAAGTGATTGAAAAACAATCATAAAATTTATTCTTAATATCGCTGTTTACTTACCCATTCGTTCAGAATAGTTGAGTGCATAATTTTACGTGCTATGAACTCAAATTAATTCAATGTTTTAAACATTCGTTAATGAATAAAAACAATTTGTTGACTACAAGAATAATAACAGTACATGAAAATCATCCAGCGTTAGCATACATATTTTTACATTAAGTATATGTTAATTATTTTCAATTTTAAAACATCTTCATAAGAAAGGTCAACTTTAATTTATAAATATTTACCTAAAGACGAATACATATTTTGAATTAAAATTAGTGTAGGAAGAAAATACCGAGAAAGTTGGCATTAAAGCAAAATAGAGAATCCATCTCGTGTATTGCTTTAATTCTTCTGAATGAACAGGTATCTTTAATTGAAGCATTTCAGAGCGATGTCTTTTGTATTTAGTGAATCGTAATAAATTAATATTGCGGTTTGCGTTTCTATGTACTTGTTGAGTAAATTTATAAAAGTTTTGATGTATTAATCTACATGGATAGATTTTCGCTTGAAAAGTAAAATTTGTTTTTAATTTATCCTCTTCCAGTTTAAGGTTTTTACTACCTCTATGCGTAGGTTTCTTGGTTAATATTTTTACAATGGAAAGATTGAAAACCGATTTCTGGCTTGAACAATCTTACAGGTAATTACTATTCTTTGATTTTCACCAAGAGGTAATCCATTGTTATCTTTGTGGTTACAATGCAAAAATTATACACGACTTTAATCGATTAAGATGCGAGCACAGGTACAGGTAATTGACTTGAGTACCGAATATACAATTCATTTTCGATCTTTCATTTTGAAATATTTGAAACGTTGTAAGATCTGCTGAGTTGAATAGTCTGAAGATTACAAACAAATTTTTAACAGTAGTAGTTTGGGGTGAATGTCTTCACGTACACGTATTTACACTACCAAGCTTTTTTTGAAACTATTAAAATTTTACCTCTCTAAATTTATTTTAAAGCACATAATTTGATCACCACTATTTTGAAAAGTCTAAAAAATTGAAAATTTATAAATTTTTGAGCACCGAAAACCGAACTGAATACCATACCTGTAACCTGTTTGAACTTTGATGAAGAGTTTTTTTCTAATAATCTTTTGTATCAAAAATTGTAAATTGTAACTTTGTAACAGTTTTATATTTTGATTATCCATAGCTTTTCCAGTAATTATTTATGACGGTGAAGTCCCAAAAGGATCTGAAAATTATTTAGTAAAACATACGCAATTTTCAAGCATAAATACCGTATGATTCTTCTGAATTAGAAATTAGAATCAGAAATAGAATCGAGGTCGAGATTACATCAATATATTAATAAAATAAATAAAAAAATAATAAATCTTTCGAAAACATTTTATTGGACCACCCGACTACGTGTTGACATTGATGCTCAGCGATGTTATCAGTTTTTTACGTTTTTTATCGCATGGAAGTTTCGAATAGATAACGTGAAATTCATTGCTAAAATTGATGAATTATACGTGGTGTAAAGAACAATGTCTTATGCAGTGTCTATAGTTTACTGTTTGTTTTTGAAAGTCATCACTTGTTTTTTGTATTTTTGAAATATTGAAGTATCGGTAACTTCCATATTTGTGTTAAATGTGAATCTTGTAAATTATCACCTTCCATTTTAACAATTGGTAACGTATTTATTCTTTGTCTTTATATCCTATCAGTTACTTGTCGATTATACAGCAGCAGATATATTAAATTGTTAAACAACTCTAATGTTTAGAATACGAATCTATCACCGTTGATAGGGTCAGGATCAAACATTTCAGCATTGCGGTTTACATCACTAAAATCACATTTTTAGAGCTCAATTATTCCATGTAAAAATAGCATTACCAAATTTACAATTTAACGTGATGTATCATTTTTTGTTCAGCATTTTCATGTGTGAAAGTTGAAACTTTTACCTGGACTAAAAGATTTTATTCTGCATGACATACAACTAATTGAATTAACTTTTTCCGGTTCAAGAACTTGAAAGTAGTTCCGTTACTGAAACCCGAGAAATGTTAATTTGAAGATAACGTCATCCATTTAACCATTTTGAGATATAAGATTTGCTCTTTCATGTAGGTACTTCTATTTACTGCTTACCTGTTCCAAGATTTTCCGTAAAACGACGTCTGGCGATTTTTTTTTTTGCTGAGTATAGTAATGGACATAAAGTTACAAATGAATGAAAACCTCTGAATTCAACTACTAATACTCTTTATTTACCGAGCCGTTTCTTTTTTGTATGATTTCGTTTTGTGCGAGTTTTCTCAAAGAAACTAGATAGGATTTTCATCATTGAAAACAGTGAATGTGATTAGCGAATATAAAAATTTATCACTTATCATCAATTTGCTTACCGGGTCTGTCTATTCATTTTACCACTTATGTATCTGTATTTGTAGGTATAGTGTTGAGTATTCGTTTACTAACGCGATCAAAGAGATGGTTAAATCGCATATGAAAGTATTAATGTGTGTTTGGTGGGCGACCAAATACTATGTAATAAAACATTTTCTGTCAGCTAACTAGGCTAATAAATCGTATTGTTTTGATCTGAAATACCGCCATAGGGAAAAAAATATCATGGGATGTTTTTTGTAACAGTTACGATGGGTGTTTATACGTTGGTCCTCGCAACCCGTGTCATATTTAGTAAAAATTTTATTGCCAGGTTGATTTATGATTATATTATACATTACATAAAGCTAGCTTGTTTTGTTAAAATTTTTATTTTTTTTATTTTTGAATTATAACTTAATTAATTGAAGCTCATTTTGCATTTTTCCCATCATCTTATACTGGATATGTTTTTTCATTTTTTTTTTTTTTTTTTTTTTTTTTTTTTTTTATGTTAGGTACTATACGTGGTACGCCATACGTTAGTTCTCCAAGCGATGCCTGGACATATATAAATTTTAGCCTTTAAAAATAAAAAAATAAAATGAACATACCTATGTCTTTCTACTGAATTAATTTATCGCCCCCGCTTAAATGATATTTTTTCAGATATGTTATCTTTTCTAAAAACATATTCTTCGTATTATAATTTCAGTACTGTAGACCGCATATTATGGCTGGAAGGATATACAATGTTGAGCGTTTTTTATTTTATCCTCTAACACGACTAACACGAAAACGTTTCTTTTAAAGTAAAAGTACGTTAAACTTTCACGAGTATTAGCTTCGAATCGAGTAGGTTGCCAGTTGCCACTTGCATCAAATAACTGTATGGGTTTTTTGATACAATTTTCTTGTAAGCTTATGGCTGCATTTAATTTTTTTCGTTCATGTGGTCATTTCATGTAGCATATTGCACACGTTTACCATCCCCATTGAAATACATATATTGGCATAATAAATTTCAACGTGGAGAAATAAAATCGTCGTTTGTTTCGACTTGCTTTAATTGAAGCATTTTTATGTTTTTTTATTCAACATAAAAACAAATATTCAATTTATATGTACTTCAATAAATTAAAAAAAATTAATATCCAAGTAGCAATCTTGGATTAGTATGTAGGAGTCATAACCCACAGTAATAAACTTGAAAAGTTTCCACCCCTGTAATTTAAATTTTATAACTACTCCACTTTTAGATATCCAACTATGTATGAAAAATATACATGTTTGAATTCATTGAATTGTACCTAATTACTACATTTCATCCTCAAGCCTACAAATAAGTTGATAAACTTTTTTGATAGAAGTTTGAGATTACATTTTTTTTCAGATCCATACCCGACCTTATTTAATACTTATATATTATCTTCGTTTTCAATTCTGAGAAAAGAAATGCGGTTGAAATTTCAAGCATTACTTCTATTATTATTTTCGACCGCTGAACGATAGTGATGAATTTTATAGAACTCTAAATTAGGTATGTTGCTATGTATCTACTTTCTCGATGAAAAGAATTCATAATATCTAAAATTAAATTTCAACAACTTACTTGAAAAACGTACATCTCTACTTATACAGTATAAGTAATTTAATATTGAAAACTAAATTAAGTAAACGTACTTATTCGTCTCGCGATAAAATGAAATTTATCCGACATGCATTTGTGTAATCGATTATCAGTGACCGTTCGAAGTACTGGAAGGGTACTTAAATGTTTTAAATTTTCTTGATGATTATATACCGTGTAGTGGTATTCTTTCACTTCATACCTAACAAAAGGAAACCCGTTTGACGATATCTGTGAATTAATTCAAATTAAATCAACCCAGCGGGAATTGACGCGTATTATTGGCGAATATCGTGTTGATGTGTATTTTATCTCTGTATCTCCATATAATTGTAAATCGTTTTCATTTTCACTGCTGCTCGAAATCTTCTATTAAAGTTATATATGTCATGAATGCTTTGAAAGATTCGATCTGTGTAAGTTTTTATACATTTATCATGAAAATTTTCAAATCGAATCTTAAAAAAAATTCTTTCGAGAAAGTTGAAACTATCCTCTTAGTTTCTTATCAGTGTCTAGATCTAGGATTATAGTTTCTCTGATTTGTCGTTAAAGTATCCTGAAATTTGTGCTCACATCAAACAAATTTTTTCATTCAACTATTTCTAAAGTTTTATATTTTTGAGACTAATAACGCGGAAGGCTGTCAACGTTTTTAGCCTGATTTTCTATGTCAGATTGTCAATGAAAATCGCGCTATTATAGTTTATCGACCTACAGCGGAGGGAGGGATATCTACAAAATTCGTTTTGGGGTCCTAGAAGACCATTGCGACAATTTTTGGCTGTGTCAAATATTTATTTTAATTTTTTTCCCCCGAAGACTAATATCATTTGCTCCGCTCGATACCGACCAACATCGCTTTTTATTTTTTGAGTTTCTTTCTCGCATATCTCCTCTCCAAATTTGGCTGGGAAGTTGAAATTAAGTATGTCGTTTATTTCATTTCATATAATTATATTTCACGAAAATCAGGCTTATGTATTACGATCTAGAATGCAATATGCATGTCAGGGTGGAGTGTCAACAAAAACATACTTCTGATTTCGATCAGACTCACGGTGGTTGTTGACTACAAGTTGAAAATCCACCGTACAACATTTTGTGCCCGTAGCTTAAAGAGGGGAAGAGTTTTGGGTCCCGAAAGTAGAGTTATTTTCGAAAAAGCGTCCCATTTATTCCCTTCAAAAATGGTGCAGAACTGCGGTCTTGGAGATTATGGAGCTGAAAAGATGCGATTTCAGTTTTGCGTCTTCTTAACAAATGTTCGCTTCGTTCCGAGACCATTTTAGGCCCTCTACCAGAAAGTTAAGAAGATACAGACCATACCTCATTTTTCTGAACTGAGAAAAATTTTTGGACGCATATTTAACGTAGTAGGTATTTTTATCTTGTCAGCTCTGTTATTGGGATCCTATACCATTTTTAAAGAGTGTGAACGGTGAAAGAGTATGTTTTTTCTCACCCTAATGTACCTATTACCTTGGTGAATATTTTAAATAGTGAAAAGTCAAGATTTGTGAAAAGTATTGATTTATTTCATTTCTTTGTTATATTTTTTCCAATGTAGTATTTTATGTGCGTAGAAAGAAATGAAGAATTCAGTATTGTCAACTGTTAAGGCATGTCAAAAACTTCGAACTTGGAAGGCCTCCGGAGAACATTTTCCTTTCACAGTTTAGTTTCATATTTTTCTTTGGCAAAAGTTACGAATCGAGGGTGTTGCGAGCTGGTATGCTGTATAAATTTGTTTATGTATAGCCGATGCCTATCTGCTCTGTATTCGTTTTTCGTACTTAACCTCTTTTTATTTCTTCTCTTTTCTCCTTCGTTAATGATTTTCAACACTTTAATACCTAAGTAATGTGATTCTTATGTCTACGGTTGCTCACAATAAACAAAAGAGTCTTAAAAATATTTCAACGTTGTTGAAATATTTTTAAAACTGAATCGACTACTTACTCCCTAAATCTTATTACATTTTGTTCTTAGAAGTCGAAGGATTCAAAATTTTAATTTTTTTTTCTTATAAATAATTACTATTAGAGCTTCCCTACTCCAGATCTAGGAATAATTTTTTTCTTATAATAATAATTCATTCTTTGGATTGATTTCAAAATTAAATGAAATTCAATCGCAGAATGTGCAGCTGTTGAAATTGATTAAATTAATTTGCATTTTGTCGAGTCAGTAGCGGTATGATAAGTGAGAATTTTTTAACGTCTTTAATTAGAAAAATTTTAGATTTATTCTAATGGTATTTCGTATTATTGCATTGAAACGAGCACGTGCCATTATACGGGATGTGTTTTCGTCTGGAAAATTACGAGTTCTTTAAGATGAATATACTTGCACTCTCAGACTAGACGCTTTATTTATGCTGAAGCTTTAGCGAAACAATTAAATTTAACGTTTCAATGATACTTTTATAAAGTTTGTACCTAGAATAGAGAGTATATTTAACCTAACAGATTTAAAATTGGCTCTTGAATTCGGCTAAAATCAGTAATAAAAAATTTTAAACGTTGTGAAGAGTAGTTTTTTCTTCTCCTATTCAAATCTTATACATTTAATAGCCTGGACTGAAATGATGCATTTGATTGAAATTTTCAAAATATTACCTGTATTTTAACGATAGAAAATAATGGTGTGTAGTCGAATTACTACAAAAAAAGGCCCACTTTATAGGTACGATCATTTGATATAAATTTAAAATTTTTGAATATTTGATTTTTTTCCGAATCATAATTTGTTGGTAATGGGCGATTGAGGAACAAAATTACATTTCGAAAATTTGAATGAAATGAATTTTTAGAAAAGTGTGTAGACAGTGGTAATTTAACCCGCTAAACGTGAATTTGAGGCTAGTTTTTACGAGTGGTTCTTGTGCTTGAAAATATTTCTAAAGGCCGCCCAACATGTTTCATGATAAACTTTTGTAAATCTGCAGACAGGGTCGAATCGTTTACCTATTTTGAACGTTAGTATGGTGAAGAGAGGTTATCTTTGGGGAGGGGTGTTAAGGAGTATGGTTATTTCGGTTAACATGTTGGTTGTATAATTTTATTCTTAATACTTTCTGTGATAACTGGCTTTGTGGTATGTTTGATTTTTTTATGATAAATGAAAATAACTTGATTTTGAGCATTTCGATAAATACATTTTTGAGATTTGGGGCACAAAGGTTGCTCCAAATGCAATTGTTGTAATTACGAAAAATGTAGAAAATCCTTCAATAAACAATTTTTACTTGAAATTTTTTTTTTGAACCAATATAAGGGGAGGTAACGTACGTTTCTGAGAAAGGGGGATGGATCCTCGGAGAGTGAGAGGCTATAAAAAATGTCACCCAAGCCTCTTTTTGTTCAAATACATTCTAGATTAAGAAACAGTCGTCAAATTACTTTTTACATTATGAGCGAACAGATGCAGTAACTTGACTATACTATGCACATAAATTGTGGACGTGCGTAGGAAAAGGTTCCACACGTCGATTAAGACAATTTCCAGCCAATTTGGCTGAGCAAAATCCAAAAAGATTAATTTTGAACCTGATATTATAAAAACCCTGATTTTGAGAAAACTAAAGTTGAAGTTTTGTAAACTTTTTTTTTCAATTTTTTTTGTTCCAATTTTTGTTGTAATGATCTTAACTGACTGAAATGATCGTGTGGGATATATATCTACATTTTTTTTGGTTGAAAACATTTGAAAGCTGCTATTTCAAGTGATAAAGGATACCGACGAAAAGGTACCTTTTCATCCTGGTCATATTTATGAACTATAATGGACCTATTATTGAAATTTTAATGAGAAAACGATAAAATATTGAAGTTGAGACACTTTTCGAATATCAATTTCACTTCAAAATTCAATGGAATGTTTATTACTTATCACAAAAAATTTAAATACTAAGCTTGATTTTTATTCTTAACGTAGGAATAAGGTTGAATATAAAAAAAAAAATCAAATGTTGTAGAATGGTCGATGAAATGGCATAATAATATTTTTTAGGTTGTAATATTATAGAAAAAGTGAGTTTCACCTCAAAAGATTCGAAATTATCAGCAATTTTTAGAAATCGACGAAATGGGCCCTTTTTCCATAATAACTTGCTGGAGCTCCTAGTGGACAAATACAACACTTGAAATGGTAACCCCGCCAAAAATCGATAGTAAAAGCCTCATAGTACCCGAAAAAACGAAAAACCGAAAATCTACATTTTTGACCCTAGCTCACAAAAATGCGATTATCTCGGAAACTAGGATCGACAAAGTGAGACCTTTTCATATGCACATTCACAATTTAGGTCACTGTACGACATGTTCAAAAAATTCAAAATTTGTTCACTATAGCAAGAACTTTCAGAACTCATAAAATTATATTTTAAATTTGAAAGTCTTACCTACGTGCTGAAAAATCGATTTCGAAAATATTTCAAACTTATCATCACTATTTCTGAATAGCAGCGAGGTACAGGCTAATTAGGTTTTTCAATAATCAAAATTAATCGGACAAGAATAATTAGTTGGCAAAAAAGCTTAGCCACAATTTCGGAGCTAAAATAAGCTTCAGTAATCCTCGTACCAACAATCTACGATTCCATCTAAGTCGAATACAAATCGAAAACCCCCACATAGGTCATAAGAAAATCCGATCAAAATGTTATTTGTATCTGCGCTTACAACGGTTGTTTTCGTCCAAATGTAATTTCTGGCAAAAAAAAAAAACAGTACGAACCCTTGATGGATACCACATCGTATACATGGGTTGATAGGTACCTGCTATGCATGGGAGGAAAAAATGTTAAAAGCATTCACAAAAGACGAACGATAAACCGTGCACGATTACCAGCAGGTATCTAATCTGTTGAAAGCTATTTATCGTTATTTGCTCGCGCGAAATTCGAATATATCCGTAATAGAGGACTCGTGTAATTTGAACGACCATCATAATCTATATAGCCTTATTATATAAGTTGGGCATTCATGCACGATACAATTATCCACGCTCTATCACATTCTCAAGATCAAAGTTCCAAACAAAGGACTGCAATCAATACTAGTCGCTAAAATTAACCCTCTTTTCCTTCTGTACTGTCACAATTAATTGACTCCATCGGTAGGAAAAAAATTCACCACTTGATGTTTTTCTTTGACAAAAAAAAAAAAAAAAAAAAAAAAAAAAAAAAAAAAAAAAAAAAAAAAA
>FIZR01016045.1:0-19384 GCA_900060175.1 Ferrisia virgata
ATACCAGAAAACTCTGAAACCATTCCTGATGCACCATCTCAAATCTCCAAAATCCTCTGTCTAATAAAATAACTCCAGTTAACAAATCAGATTTAGATGCCCCCTCCACTGGGCGTAATAGTCTTGGAAATTACACCCGCCCAGTGTGAATAAAAAGTGAAAAAAAAAACAAGTAATTTGACCCTCTGAACACAAATTTGTGATTAGTTTTTTTATTCAAGTATTTGGGAGTTTACTATCTAAAATGAAAGGCGTGGGAATGGTCTGATCGAAATTTCGCATATAACTCAAAATATTTCTGATATTCCGAGCTATACATTTTATTTGGGAAATTTTTTGCTAGTGGCAATAAGTGCGGTGGTGGGGGAGTTTTCTAGACAAATGGGTGCACCCTCGAAAAACAAGACATTGAAGAACCAAGCACCCGAGCTAAGTTTGTTCTTATGCGAATTGTACAGATCTCCCTGTATTAGTCCATAATGACGAATCGAAGGTATAGTAAGAATCAGTGACCGTATCTAGGGAGAAGGGGGGAGGGGAGAAGGAGGTTATTTGAACCCGCAGAACTCGTACGTAAGTATACCACTGGTGAGGATAACCTTTCATCAGAGCAGACATGCCTTCAAAAATTTATTACCAAGTACTCTTGTACGTAGAGCTCCAAACCTGGATTCATTCAATCTCATCAATTAACGTCTTTATAGTTTATTTTGCAAAACAAAAAAAAATGCTTTTCTTCTTATTCGAATCGACTTACCTAATTAAAAGTGCAAGACAACAACATACGTATTATTAAAATGAAAAACACGATTTGCTCGAGTGTGCAATTTTCGAAGAAAAATTGAAAGCATTCTTTCAATTTTAACACCCCAGCCCCTTCTATCTCTTTATTATTATATTGTTCTCATTATTGTCTAAGCCGTGCAAGTTTTTTCCTTCGAAAGATTCCGAATGTAATTGCTTAACCTCTATGTACCTTCTTTTGAATAGAAATTTCAAATTCGATTGTTTTTTTCATCCAACAATAGCTGCACGCTTTCGGGCAAAAACATGATCATTTTAATGCGATTCCTTTCGTAATCGATTATCATCCAGCTAATGTGTCGGTATTTTTGATCATTTATTAACTCGCATCATTTTATTGCAACAAATGGCCCTATATATGTACCTACGTTGCTTTCAAAATAAAACAATGAAATTTATATGTATTCTCGGCGTTATATGCGTGTACGAGTGCGTAAGATTTATGCACAAATAGTAGATAGGTACATGATACGATGATACTTGCGATGCACATATATTATATATTTATGAGGAAAGGTACATATAGGAACACGACGATGACGACTACGCGACGGACGGTTACGATATACCAATATTATGTACATACGTATAATGCCAGCCAAACATGTTGAAATGGAACACGTGGAATTGAAATGCATGTTTGAAAACATTAGGCTCGACCTTTAGCAACTGGCTGGATAGATAAGGAATGGCCGGCTGTAAAACATGTGGCGCACGTTTACTTTTTTATTAAGAGAAGTTTGATTTATACACCTATATGAGTAGTTAACACTCGTACTCTGTGTGCTGCTTCCACCGACTTGACAGCGTCCCAGTTGCTAATGGAAATTTCAAACATTTTGTCCAGATTTCTCAAGAAAATTCTGATCATCATCGTATAGCGTATCGATGAACTAAATTGGAAAATTAGAAAGAGGGACGTAGGCAAATTCATTTGAAAAACTTAATACAAAAGCATACCTAGCATTTCGACCAAACTCACAGTGGTGGCTGACTTTGAATTGAAACCCCACCATACTAAATTTTATGCTCCTAGCTCAAAGGTGGGTATCGCTGTAGATCCTCAAATTACGGTCATTTTTGAGAAAAGCATAGTTTCCGCCATTTACACCACCAAAAAATGATATAGGATCCTGGTCACAAAGCTAAAAAGATGCGATTTCAGTTTATGCGTGTACCTAACCTCCTATGCCAATTTTAGTTCGATCCGAGAACATTGGTGGTCCCTCTACCAGACGGTTGAAAAGTTATAGATTGCGAAAAATCGAGGTAAATTATTTTTCAAAAAAATGCTATGAAAGGACCTGTTTCCTCGAATATACGAAAATTCTTTAGCTTAAAGAAGTGAATCTCTGCCGAAATAGTTGCATAATTTTGTATATAGCAGTGCTACCAATCTCATTATTTAATTAAAGTTGAAAATATTACCGTTTTTTGACGTTTCACAATTTGGTGTCTTGAATTATTTTTCAAGTTGGTAGTAGTGCTATACAAAACCACCAACTGTTTCGATCTCAATGTACTTCTCGTTGAGCTGAAAAATTTTTTTGGGCGCACATTTGAGGTAACCAGGGTCTTACACCATTTTCAACGGTGTAAATGACGTAAAACTGGGTTGTTTTTTTTTTGGAAATGATCTTACTTTGAGATTTATAGCTGTCTCATCCTCTTTAAGCTAGCGGTATAAAATTTTGTGTGGTGGATTTTCTACTCAAAGACAATTATCTCAGCGAGTTTGATTACAATCTGAGGTATGACTTTTTTTTTCATATCAACTAAATATATTATTTCTAGATCATCTGATCCATACATGTAAGAAAATCAAGTTCATACTTAGATATACGTACCGTTTTCATCTTTATCTGATTGAATAACTTTCGGATGATGAAATCGTACTTAATTTCGATTAATTGAATTATTCTTATTGAAAATTGATAAAACGCAGTCGAAAATTCATGTTGAAAATGAAATTTTTATGAGCAGGTTAAAC
This sequence comes from Ferrisia virgata, assembly GCA_900060175.1. Taxonomy (NCBI): domain Eukaryota; kingdom Metazoa; phylum Arthropoda; class Insecta; order Hemiptera; family Pseudococcidae; genus Ferrisia; species Ferrisia virgata. Next base: position 2,795 of record FIZR01016045.1, read on the forward strand.
ATCACTTTGCAATCAGGATAGTAAAACTAAAGATGTGCACATTAATCACAATACTTGTATGTTCAAAAAAAGTTGTGCAATAATGTTTCAATTTTAAATCTCCTTCTATTCGTATTATTTTTTTTTTATGTCATAAATGCTACGAAGGTGTTCGATCTATAGAAGTATAAAGAATACTTGAGTTATGAAGGTACCGCAACATTATCATCTGAGTATATTTATAGCAAATAACCGAACAAAAGAAGTTAATAATTGAGCCAAGAGATCGACTAATAGATTTAACTGATTGTGCAAGAAAAGTGAGAAATAGAATTAAAACTATACCTTCATAACGCCAGAAATATTCAATAAACTGAGCCAAATAAAGAGATTCGAAGTACAAACGGGCAAAAATTCTCGAAGAGAAAAATAACTACAGTAAAGGATAGTTCAATCGTTCAGAAGATCTTTTACTGACATCAAACCAGAAAATTTGGGTTTCAATACTCGCATTTTAAAAGGTATCAATAGGCTAACTTGTAACAAATCAGCTATAAAAATGAACAAAAAAATATTTTAAAATATTTTGTGGATGTCGAGATACTTTTATGAACTTGTATTTCGTGTGGCACGAAATTATTTTTTTAGAATATCGTATTTCAAAATCGTATAAATGGTTTGATTGAAAAAAAAGCATTGCTTTTCAGCCTAATTTTCGTGAAGTATTATAATAATGTGAATTGTAATCCTAATCAGTGGTAAAGGTGGAGGGAGGGGTGGTAGTGCAATACAGCTAAAAAGTCGACACTATCAAGACACATCTAGGATCTATGCTACATCTGCATACCAAATTTCAACTTTCTGGCCCAGTTTGGAGGAGAGTAATGCTAGGAACAAACTCAGAGAATAAGAAAAACCGATCAAAAAACTATATTTTCAGGGGTGTGAGGGTGGTGACATTGGTCTGAAAAATTGAAACCCCAAAGAGGCATTTATATGGTTCGTACTAAGTCTACATACCAAATTTCAACTTCCTAGCTTAATTTCGAGGAGTGGATAGAGGAAGAACAGCTCTTTTTTAAGGTCTAAAAGAAGAAAAACTTTCATATCTACCTTTTTAATGGACTTAGGAGGCTGATTTTTGGATACGTTATGCAACTTTGAATTGTCTATCGTTTGGCTCAAAAAGGAACGATTTTTGCGCTTTCAGTACCTCAGCACTCCCTCCCCCAAATTTGAGCATAGCTGAATTTTGGTCCGAGGTCAACCCTACTCCAGAATATCACATTAGACTCTGTTCTAAGTGTATTTCCAGTATTGGATCGAATTTGGTCAGTATTGAGCTGAGCAAATGATCTTTACTTTCGGTGCAAAAAAATAAAAATAAATATCTAATATGGGCCAAAAATGGTCTTAATGGTCTTTTAGGATCCCAAGATGGATTTTGTTGATATTCCTCCCCCTCATTCGCCGTAGTTCGATGGATTGTAGTTGCCTAGTTTTCATTGATAATATGACGTAGAAAATCACGCTAAAAATTGAACAAGTACGTTAGGTTTGCACTTACTCAAAGGGGTAAAAAAAATGTATGCCTTTCTGTGGGGAACGGTTAGATTTTGTTAGAATATATCACAGCATTACCCAAAATAATTTTCAGCTCATTTCATTAATATTAACACGGTGCCCCTCACAGAACTTCAGCATATACCTCAATTCACTGAATTCATTCGAGAACTCGAACAATTTCGATCTTTTGAAAAGTCCATGTTCTCAAGTGCATTTACCTAACACAATGTTTGCTTCAACATCTCCACTACAACAGTAATTTATAACTTTTTGGTATCATTTTACTCTCCTACCAGGTTGAATTTAATCAGATCTCTGTATGGAGAAACATTATATTGAAAATGACCTTTAGATATTATTTTGTTCAAAAAAGGATAACTTTATTGGAGAAGGGCCAAGGGGGTGATTTATTATTGAAAACAGAAGCATTGCTGCGATAAAAAATAAGAGGCGGCATAGAAGTGGTCATGAGTTAAACGTCCGCAATTTTTTCAATATGATGGGGGCAGATACCAAATTGTTTTCATAATGCATGGATTTTAATTTCTATAGATCTCAGCTATTGCAAAAAAAAAATAAAAAAAAAACAGCGAAATGAGAGCAAAATTTTGAAAAACAAATTGTTTTCTTCGGCATTGAGAAGAGCATTGCTCGAGTTTTATGAAGAAAAATGAAAATTCCGAATGGTTCTGACTTTAAATCCGAGGTAAGAAAATTTCTTGAAAATAGGGACATTTCATAAAATGAAAACGAGCAATTTTGAGTGATGGCCTGGGGGAGGCCAGAATTTTTTCTAAGATGGCGGGAATCCTTACCATGTTTTAGCGACGTTTTTAATTTAAAAATCGCAGTAACAGCGATTTTAGCAATGGTAACTCGCGTTGTGCGACGAACACACTTTGCCACGGCGCGTCGCGGGCTTGGAGCGTGACGCACGGGCTTGCATGCCAAATATCAATATATTCCAACTTCAGAGTCGGTGAGGTGTGTGTTAATATTAATGAAATGAGCTGAAAATTTTGTTGGGTGATGCTGGAATGTGTCCTAACAAAATTCTGATCGTTCCGAATAAAAATTTGGAATTAATTTCGAATTTTTCAGTAATTTTTATCGTGGAAACTTCTCATTTTCAATACTTTTAGGCATAGAGTTATTTTATTACAATATTATTATTGGTATAGAAAAATCACAACCAATGATGAAAAAATATTAAAACAATTGAAACGATGGCTCAACTAAATTTAGTTAAATGTACTTGTAGAATTACGTCTACGTGCACAACAATTACTCTGGTGTAGCTAAAGTTCTAGGCTATTGTTTAGAGTACCTAACATTGAAAGTATAATGAAATTATCTGGGGAAAGCGACGAATATCTTGAGAGACATTTTAATCACGCCCACGACGAACTGATGCGATGATTTTCTATTCCAATATCGCGTTGTGTCTGGAAACTGTAACAAATTAGGAGTACTGATAGTTTTAAACCAAGGTCCTCACGAGGCAACTATGTCGCAACATGTCCCTCGTAACGTGTTGTTATTAATTGGTCACAAACGATTTGCGAACTTTAACCACTATTATATTACTTTATCGATTTAGAAGTACAAATTATCCGCCGTCCTTTGCTAATAGAAGCATATTTATACTATTGTCCGGCGATTTCTAAAAATACCTTGATTACGTACACTTTTTTCTTTCGCAAAAAAATATTCAATTAAATATACAATTTTTATTATTAAAGTTTCTTCTTCAACATGATCATAAGGTAGTGTGTAAATACGAGCTAAAAATTGAAATATAATAAAATGCGAGTCGAGTTTCATTTTATATTTTCCCTTTTCTTGTTTTTTTTTTCTTTTTTTTTTCTTTTACTCTTTATACGACGAAACCTTTTAAAAAATGCATACTCCTCGAGAAGTTGAAAAGCTCTAAATGGCATATTGAACTCGAAATTTGTATAGTCTGTTAAGTATTTCTATATTTTTAATGTATTTCCATTATTTGTAAAATACTATACATACCTACCTACCTACCTACCTAACCTACCTACAAATACGCGTTTTTAGTATGAAAAATAAAACGAAGCAAGCAAGTTAACGGTGTTTTCTTTGCTTTTATTTTGGTATCCTTACGCGTATTTTATCGTTTGAACGGTTTTTCGCTTTTATTTTTTACGCGTATAAACAAGTTGAGCGTTGAATTTTATAATTAATGAAGCCGAATCTTACGCATATTTCCCATAAAAAGCTCAAAATACGTACTTAATTTGGTAAATATGCTTTGATTTGCGAAAAATACTTTACAGTTCGTTGGTGATGCGAAAATTTCATAACTTTGGTATTTTTTCTAATGCTACAACTAACCAACGTTTGAAAAGCTCTTCAACGAATCGAAGTTTTTTTCCAAGCTTAAGATATGAGAAAACTTGAACGTGAAAAGTTTTCGGCGTGAGAATAATGTGGCGTTGGATTTAGCCGATAAACAATTTTCATGATTGGTTTATATTTGGGAGAGAAAAATATCTACGTAAATATGATTCGCTAATTTGTGCAACAATTAGGCTAAGGTCTCGTTATTTTTCCTCTGTTTTCATTGGGGTGAAAAAAAAGACTCGTGTTTGACCTTATAAGTATTTAATGGAGCGTGATGCGACATTCGGTGATGATTTTATTTTGAAAATTTACGTATTATTATTTTTGATTTGGATAATTGTCACGAATCGTAATGTCATTCGAGAGAAGAATTTTAATCGACCTGAAATATTACTTAAAATCGATTTATCGTTCGGTGATTTAATTCTATTGAGAAAAGAAATTAACTTATTGGCGAATGAATTACAATATTAAATTTTTTCGTAAAAATTATATTTTAATAAATTCCGCGAAAAATTAGCGATTAAAAAAAATGTTATAAATCGTGTTTTTTTATTTCTAATTTTAGGAAAAATATAAAGATTTTACTGCTTGCAAATTTCTGTCCTGTTTTTATACTTACGATGTATTTGTTCTAATTATTTTATTAATTTATAATACAACGTAATGTTTCTGACATTTTGGGTTGTAATATTTGTAAAATAGAAGGAGGAAAATCGATGTACATATTTATTATTTAAATTGAAAGTTACGTCAAAAAAACTTTCGATTCAGATATTCACGAAATTACGATATTAAAAAACCATTATCTATTCGAAGCGGTCAGCCAGCAGCTGCAGTGTTTTCTCAAGGTTAGATAATTTATTTCTTTATTGAAATTCATTAATTCATCACCAAGGAGCGGAAAATGATAAAGTTATTATAGATTTTACTTTAATATTATTTTTTGATCGACGTTACAATGTTGATAACTTGACGGTATTTGTATTTGTAAGGATAGAATTTAAATTATCCGAAATATGTATGTATTTACTTGTAAAAATTGCGATGCAGTTGAATTTTGATCCAAATTCAGATATAGCTGTTTGGAAGTGTTGAAGAATACGTGTTTATATTTTTGTATTTTCTCTTGCATTACATCAATTAAAAATTTCATTCGGTCAACTTTACACCTTTGGTCAATTTTATGAACTTAATTTTATGTTTAAAAAATTGTTTTCGTATTCAAAATAATAAAAAAATGAATTACCAAACATGATGCAAAAAAAAGTAATTTTTTTGCTTAATCTGAACATTGATGAGTGATAACAGTTCGATGAAGAAGAGCATAGCTGAATAAGAATAGTGAATTTATCCCTGTTTGAAAGTTGTAGTCCAGTCAAATTAAGGCAAAAAAATGATAAAATTAATAACTATAATTCTGAGCTGAAACTTTTGTCACATTATTTTGGCATACCAGGCTCTATAAGTAACGTATCCAAAATTGAAGAGGAGCACCAATAACATGAACGTAGCCATAGTCCAAAAATTATATGTAATAGAGAGGTCAAGTATACACATTCAAAAGGTTATTTCGTTAGTAAATTGTGGAGTGGGAGGGATGTTGGTGTTTTTCAAAAATAAGGACCACCTCGAAAACCAGTGCAGTTAAGGTTCAAATTTGGTCAAGTATGTATCTCAATTGTACGCACCTAGCCATCTATCACCAAAGTATCGTCTCGAAATTTTACCGGGGCAAATTTATTTATGTTTATCCCCCTACAGCCTTTTCTAGGCATTTCCTATCAGTTTTCGAGGAGAATATGTAACATCATTTTACGTTGAAAATTTATTCAGTTACATAGTTTCATTTGACTTTTTTTCTTTATCGTGTTTTAGTTAAAAAATTATTAGAAAAACTTGTTTTGGGGGAAAATATAGATGTACATAAATTAGTCCGTCATTTAGTGTACTCTACCTCAACCCTATCGTCGGACATCGCCCTTTTTCTTTCAAAAAATCTTTATTTATTGTGTATCTCATGCGCATTACCAGGAACCATTTCTCTTCATAATACAAAATTACACATTTCATTTAGAAATTTTGCTGTGTGATTTAGGTGAGGCTCTAAATTTTTCCAAGATGATGGTTGATACAAGATATCAAAAATATAGTTTCTTCTCGTAATAATGTTTGGGTAAAAAGTAGATAAGTAAAAATTTAAAAAAATAGATTTTTTTCATAATCAAAAAAATTATGTCTCGAGGTCCTGATTTTCTATTTTATATCGTCAAGAAACTCAGGCTATTACGGTGTATCAACCTGGGAAATCTATGTTTGGGTCTAGAAGAACATGGGCACCATTTTTGGCCTTGCCAGAATTTTATTACTTTTCAATTTTTTCCCAAAAATTATTTTCTCAGCTCGATATCGACCAAAATTTATCAAACTTGTAGAACAGGCTTTGATCGGCGAGTCATTTGATATTCTGGAGTGGGGATAATCGCGGTCAAAATTCAGTTGTGCCTAAGTTTAAGGGAGGAGGTGCCTACGGACTGTAATCGCAAAAATTGTTTTGTAATCGCAAAAATTGTTTTTTTTTTTTGAGCCAATTGATGGGCAATCTAAAGTCGTATAACATATCCAAAAATCTGCTTCCTAGGTCAATTGGGAGGGGAGATATGAAGGGTTTTCTATTTTCTGACCTTGAAAAAGAGCTGTTTCTCCTTTATCTCTCTAACTTTAGCTAGGAAATTGAAATTTGGTATGTGGACTTAGCGGGGACCATAAATGTGTCTGTTGGCGGGTTTCGACTTTTCAGACCAATTCCACCACCACCACCACCACCACCACCACCTCCCTCCCCCACCTTCACAGACCAGAAATGTGTTTTTTTGGGGTGAAATTTCTTATGTTTTGAGTTTGTTCCTCGCGTAACTCCCATCCAAATTGAGTTAGAAAGTTGAAATTTGGTATGTAGATTTAGTAAGGGTCGTAGATATGCCTTTTGGAGATCTCGACTTTTCAGTCTCATTTCAACCCATCACAAAATACCAAAAAAGTTGTTTTTTTATCAGCTTTTCTTATTTTTTAAGTCTATTCCTTGCATAACTCGTCTAAATTTTCTCAGAAAATTAAATAAAAAAGTGTTGCAATTATTTTTCTTCTTCAGGGGTTACGAAATTATGTATAAAAATCGCACATTTTGAAGCAATACACAGTAAAAAAATTAATTTCATCATTTTTCAATTACACTTTTGCTTCTATTCCTTTTGCATTGGTTCTGTGAATCTTTTGCTGCTTCTCCGACTGTCAGAGTTTTCAAATTTATGATCAAGATCAAATTTTTTTCGTTCTTTTGTTGTCTATTACAACGCGTGACCAAAAATTGTAATGGAAGAAATTTTTTATTTTTATTAAAATTTACAATTTTGTATCAATTCAGAGGGGGAGGGGGGTGTATTCAATTAACCTTTTTACGATTACATTTTTTCACTTTTTAGCCTGATTTTCCATGTCATATTGTCAATGAAAACCAGGCTGTTATAGGTTATAAACCAAAGACGGAAGAGGGGGGGGGGACATCAACAAAATCTGTTTTGGGGTCCTAGAAGATCATTAAGATGATTTTTAGCCATGTCACATATTTATTTTTATTAATTTTTTTCCCCAAACATTAAAATCGCTCCAATTCGGTCAGTCGGCTCAGTTTGGCGGCAGATTAGATATATATGAGTAGGCATGAATTTGGGTCAAAGCTCAGTTATGCATCAATTTGGCGGAGGGGATGCTGAGGGATCAAAAGTTGTATAACATACCTGAAAATCAACCTCCCAAGTTAATTAGAAGGAAAAATATGGGGGGTTGTCCCTCCATTTGACCTCAAGGGCTGTTCCTCCTCTATTTTCCCATCATATTGAGCTAGGAAGTTGAAATTTAGTATATAGATTTAGTTGGGGCCCTAAATATGCTTTTTGAGGTCTCCGACTTTTCAACTCCATTGAACCCTTTCACAGCCTCCCCTCCAAATTGAGCTAGGAAGTTTAAATTAGATTTGTACATTTAGTAGGGGCCTTAGTTGTACCTTTTGGGGAACTCGACTTTTCAGCCCCGTTGCACCCCCTCCCAGTCTTGAATATGTGGTTGTTTGATCGATTTTTCTAATTTTTAAAGTTTGTTCGTTGCATACCTCCCCTCTAAATTTGGCTAGGAAGTTGAAATTAGCTATGCCACCGTCTGTATAGGGATCCACGATGTGTCGTCTGTTTTGGAAATTTTTTCAAATTGTTTCGAGCTTCGTTCGTTCTACAGTCCATAGAGTCTTTTTTAAAGCCATCGTAGCTGATTCGGCCTTCAAGTCAATATGGTTAAAGGCATCAAAAAAAAAAAATCCAAAAGCGGACAATGAGTCGTAAAAATTTCTCGATTCGATTAAGTATTCTCTGTAAATGCTACGGCGACGTAATTTCCTTACCGAATAAAGTATACTTAAACACGAATTTTTCAAACCTTATACATTTTACAAAGTAAAAAAATCACTCCAATCTTATAAACCACGAAGTCTTTTATTGCCATTTGCAAACCGATCTCGACTCGCGTATAAATTCGCCACAAAAGAAAGTATATTTTTTTTTGTCATCGGCTAATACGACGGTGGCGGCCGTATCGTCAATAATAATCTCTTATATTTTACGTGAAAATTACACTTTGAGAAAACACGAATTCAGCTCATTGTCAACGAGTCATCGATAGGGACAAACGCAACGCTGTACTGAGCTGCGCTGTACGCATTTGGAAATTCGAGCTGAACGCAACACCGGCCAACCTTGTAATAACAGTCATCAAATACACCATCGGGAAAGCTTATCGCGAAAGTAAAAATAAAACTAAAGGAAAAAAAAACACGAAAAATAGTTTAAAAAATACATACACATAATTTGTATGTGTATATATATACATATTACAGGCGGTACTATGTTAGGAAAAAAAAAAACAATCCGTATAATTTATTTCATTATTATCAGTTTGCTCGTATCGAGTAATCGTGTTAGGTTAAATTTCGATTTTCCTTTTACATTATACCCACCATATGAGTACTTAACCATTTATACGGTGCGGTGTTTGTGTTCGTTGTAAGCACTATGTACTTATAGTAAAAATACATACATATACATATGTAGAACGCTGTGTATGGTGTGCTGGTAACATAACGATACTCCGGAGAATTGAAAAATTCGCCATATTTCACCCAATTATACTCGTGCCAAGAGCGTATGCTGGCTGGCTAGCTGGCTGGCTGGCTGGCTGATAGGAAAACTAGGCGAAAAATACTAGCGGTTGCTTTTATCGTAATTAAAACCTCTTGTAAATTGTACATGCAATAATGGTCTGATATCACGAGAAATCCCATAGGTGCGTCTGCGTGGTACATAACAGCAGTTGAAACCATTGATACGACTTTAAAAGGATCGCCCTGTGCTCCGCGCTTCCCTCTTCTCTATAATACGCATACCAATCCGTACGTGAACAATCGTTTACATTGTTATGCATTTTAAATGACATTCGTCGTATGTACGTACGTACACATACAAGTACATACATACGTACATTCGTACAGTGTACACTGTACAGGTACATAAGGTATTATATGTGTAAGTACACCGGCGCGGAGGAAAAAATTACACCAATCTTCCGACAGGTTTTATCATAAATGCCTGGCTATGGCCGGATTTATTTATACACAATCGAACTAAACGCATTTATATAGTATGTATAGAGAGTATGGTGTACCTTACCCCAGTACCTAACCAGTACCTACTACATACATAATATGTACAAAAAAAAACACGTTCGGATCGTACACAAAGAACCGGATATACGACGACGAAATAGGAAATGGTTCGTGTGCATCTGCGTTAGCCGGGCTTGACTTTTTATTTTTTTGTTTTCGTTTACTAAAACAAACCACGCTCTGCGAACCATATGGAAAAGGCAAGGGCGAGACGAGTCTGGATTCTGGATACATCCGATACACATAGTGCATTGTAGCTTGGCTATCGGGTGATAAATAAGAGCGTGCAAGATTTTTCTCCATTTATGTAATTAACGCTTATACTCGTACTTACCTATGTAACGACATTTCATCGCAGATATTCAAAATTATTATCGAGTAAAATGTCATTTACATGCTATGTATGTGTGTTGTATGTACGTACGTACATATTTTTTTCTGGCTCATTATATAATGGAGAATTTTTTCCATCTTGCAAAAGGGATACAACGATGTACACACTATCGTCATTATCTCACAGGGTTTAAAGTCTTCGAACAGGTTTAAAAGTTAGTCTCCATCTATGTACAGATAATCGCATCTAATAAGAATAGGTACTGGCAGGTGTGTATGGTACGTGCAACTTACTAGTCGTCTCATTGGTACAAAAGTCGATCTAACATAAGCTGGTTGTCCTCTCTTACTGTTGTATTTTCATAGTCGTTGGCATCGGTCTCGTTGTACAGTTTCCTTAAAAGGGATGTCGAGCTGATCGAAGCAATTATTCAAACGTATCTGCGACCTGAGCACCCGAGAGTGGGCATTCAGACGTATGGTGTATGTAATGAGAAAAAAATGCCGTAATGTGGGCTGAGTAAGTGGTAAAATTACATTACTCGCAGACGCTCGCTGTGTTTTTGCATAAAAAAAAAAAAAAAAAAAAAAAAAAAAAAAAAAAAAAAAAAAAAAAAAAACTATAGCGAAAAAGATGAAGGGGTTTAACGATAATGTTACCACAGTTGATGCCCGTGTTGTGGCATTTGCCAATGTTACTTTAGCTACGTATTATAACTGCTTCGTGAATATCCACGAGATGAACTCAAGTTTAGTTTCAGATACAGGGAGGATGGACGTAAGAATAAGTACGCTGACATTTTTCATGTTACACTAGTAAAGTGTGCAGACCAACTACCAAAAATTGCTGTAAAAGTTGATTTTATTGGTTTTTTTTCTGGTGGATAAAAAAATTACTAATCAAAATGTGCGTACTAGTTTTGCATTTCCAAAAAATTGAAAAAAATTTTCGCCCTGTACATGGAGTGGGGAGGAGGTGAGAAAGGGATAATTTTTGATCTAGGCAAGGGATAAAAAATTCGACTGGGGTTTGATAAGGTAGTGTTTGATGGTGTCAAAAAATAATTTTCTTTTACTGACCACCCGCACAATAGAAATGTATGGCCCTCTAAGTGCAATTTTTGGGCATTTTTGGCGAATTTTTGTATTCTTATGGCTCCAGCTACTCAAATATTATTGGTAGACATTTTGTTTCATCGTATTCTGTTGCCTCCAATCCTTATACATAGAAAATCGCGAAGTTGATCGAGTTTCACCCTGCGTAATTCGTGGTAGCTAAATTTTGAAGCTGCGTAATTATTGGTATTACTCAAATTTCAACTCGACGGTTTTTGTTCCAAAATTAGTCGTACGACCTATTGAAATGGGTTAAAATTTCACGCTGAATTCGAAAATATGGATGGATTTTTTCTCTCCCCGCCCCCCTCTACAAACCTCCATCAAAATTGATTTTTGTTTGAACTACCCGTGTAACGTATTGAAATGAGTTAAAATTTCGCGATAAATTCGAATATGAAGATAAATTTTCTTTTACATTTCACTTCTTTTCACGCCTCTTCCCCTCAAAACTGTTTTTTTTTTTTTTTTTTTGAAACCAGTTGCAAGACTTATAGAAATAAGTTAAAATTAATAAGTTCTGTTTTTTTAAAGTTGAAGATTTGAAAAAAAAAAGTAAATTTTTTATTTTGAAAAAATTAAAAATATTATTGAGTACTTGACTTGATTTTTTTCAATTTAACGTCTCAATTTTTTCAAAAAAATTCAATTTTTGTCAACCATGAGAAATTGTTATCGAAACACCTTTTCCATGCATGTACAGGGGAAAGAGGATTGAAACCTTTTTTACTCCATTCCTGAAAAAAATTTAATTTTTATGGAAAATTAGACTATTAAGTCCGATAAATTGTGTAATTGACTCAAATATCTTCAAAAATGCAGTTTTCCACGATAAAAAACGAGTCAAAAGTTGTTGAACGTGTAACAATCAGCTTTCTACGTCATTTAGGAAGGATGACTTAGGAAGTTGTCCTTGATTGACATTGAAAAAATCTCCTCGTGTAACCCGCATTCCCCTCGTTTCACCTTGAACTAAAATAAATAAAATTTGGGGTGTAAATTTAGAAGGCGCCATTGCTCTATAGAAGTGATTTTTGCGAGCTACAACTTTTCAACTCCATTGCACCCCCGTACAATCCCCTCCCCCGGTGGGATTTGGTTAGGTTAGACGCGACGATTGCCATTTTATAATTTTTATCCCTTTAATATTTCCCCTCTTAATTGAGCGAGGACATTGAAATATGTCATGTACATAAATTTGGTAGGGTATTAGATGTGCTTTTAGAAGGGTTAGACGTTTTAGGACCATTGCATCCCATCATTGCTTCTATGAAATGAGTTTTTGCGGGATTTGTCGTTTTTCGGGTTTATTTCTCTTAAAGCTTTTCTACAAATCGAGTTTGGGTACTGGACATAAAAGGAATTTGGTGATTTGGTTTGAGGCGATCAAGCCTCCAGGATGATGAACAAAAAAAGTCGAATGAATATTTACATTTGAGCTAGTTGAATATGTTTTTGTTGTGAAGGGGGAGGGGGTGGTTGGAAGCTTAATTCGCAGCGTGGAAAAGAAATGTGTGAATGCTCAAACGAAGCGGGTGGAAAATTTGAAAAAAAGTCAGATTTTTAGTGGAAAAAAGTGCATTTTTCGAAGTTTTAGATTCAATTTTATAGATTTTACGAAAAAAAAGATCAAAGTTTTTAGCCCAATCGTGTCAAAATGTTGCTAAAATTTCAATATTTTTATCAATTTTCATGATGTTTGTAACATTTTTTTAAACATTCATTGGTTTCAAGGAATTTTTAGTCATTTTGTAGGTATGCATCATACGTTGAAAATTTTTCTGGGGAGTTTAGCCCCCCGCACCCTCTTAAATCTGCCTATGGAGCTGAAATTTAGCATGCAGATTTAATAGGGATCCTATGTATGCCTTTTAGGAGTTACGGGTATTTTCTCCAAAAGCAACCCTTTCCCTCCTACTTATTAAGGAAAAGTATCGTGAATGGATTTTTTTTTTCATTAGACCATTTTCTCACGTTCTCGGATTCAAATTCAATTACATTAACAAGTATGTTTCAGAATAAGTGTTCATGGTGGACGCTTTCAAGTACGATGAAAAACCTTGGGATGTACTTTCACATACCGGGTGTCCTTAAGAATATAAAACATTTTTCTCGAAAAAACGAAATTGAATGGGTATGTTGTGATTTGATATTTTAATAGGACATATTGAAATGTTTTTCCTGAATTCGTTAATTTTGAAACCGATTCATCAGTTTGCAACCGGTCGTCAAAAATTTCCCAAAAATTGTAGCTACAAAAAATTTTTTAAACAGAAGTTGTAGAGCTGTAAACACTGATTATTTTTCATTTCACAATTTTTTCTGTAGTTAGCACCGCAGACGATGTAAACCTTGGGGAAATGAGAGACGCTCGAGTTTTTCAAAACTGCAAAATACAAATAAATTTTTGGACAAAAAATCACTCATTTTTGATGTTCTGGCACCGCCATTTCAATTTTTTTTCCTCATTTCATTTTATCATTAAACGTATCAGAAACTGGTCGCAAGAAGCGTTAAATCAAATTATTCGAAGTTTCAAATTTTTCAAAAGAAGAGATGTGAAATGAATTTTTAGTATGGGTTAAAGAGCCCAAAAGTGATTCATTTTTTGTTATGTAATTTTTTTTCATCTGGTAGTACAAGGTTGATACGCTTGAAGGAAATCAATGAACCCCTCACTTCCTGAAGATTTAACTCGCCACCGGTACTAGTTACAGAAAAAGTTGAGGAATGAAAAATTATTACTGTTTCTATTTTTTTTTTTTTTGGCTTCAATTTTTGGAAAATATTTGCTAACCAGTTGCCGACTACTGAGTTGGATTCAAAATTGAAAAATTCAGAAAAACCGATTTAATATACACCGTTAAAAAATCAGTTTAGAACGTACCCTTTGTATTTAATTTTTTTGGAAAAAAAACACATTTTATATTTTTTTAGAATTCCGTGTATGTGGGGCAGAAAATTTTTCAGCCTAGTTGAAAGTGCTCACCATGAAACATGTAGAATATGAATATAAAATATACTGGTCACATATTCAGAAACATACTGTACACAATTACACATATTTTGCAAAAAAAAAAAAAAAAAAAAACAAAAATCCGGAACTTTCCATTTCATTTTAAAAAAAAAAAAAAAAAAAAAAACCAACAATCCGGAACTTTCCATTTCATTTTACCTCCTGTTGAAATTAGTTAAAGAATATAATGAACTTTTTTTTATGGTGATTTATATAATCACAGTAGCGCGAAGACGAGACGGAAAATTCCTTTCAAATTAAATGGGAAACTTTTGCGAAGAAAGTGCTAACAAATCTGTTTACTTGTATTAAATTAGTACGAGCTATAAATCTGCGTACCTACCGAAAACCTCGTCTGCGCGATTTAAGTAGATTTTAATCGTTGTAATGGATCAACACTAATACATATGTATACCTTATACGTGTTCCCTTACGTACCAACGTATTCAGGAGACAGCGACGATGACAATTACATTCGTCGACGAAAATGATTTACTGTGCGGTACGATGAACGTTCATCGGGCGTAATTCGCTCGACAAAACTTATACGATTTATTACCAAAAACAAGATCTCATATACTTGACCTCATTCTCAACACAATATATGCGTATATTACGAAACCATGTGCACAATAAACGGCGATCAATTTCCTCTTTTTAGTAAACCATACCTAACTATATACAATAAAGTTAAACTACCCTTTTAAAATCCCTATGACCACTACAAAGGTGCCTGTACCGCTCTACACGGAGGATATTTGGAATATATTGAAAATTTACGTTGTATTAAGCTCTTCCTTCGGTTCTGTCGTCATAAATAAATAAACCACACAAACCGGCGCAGCGCATCGTTGGTAATGAATTCCCCGGATCGACTTTCTTTTTCGTATTTTCTTTCCGAAGCCGACAGAAAAATTACCCTCATCTTCATACATCAACATCCTGAGAAAGAGAGATGGGCTACATACCAGTGAACCTACTGGAAGGTGAAACCGTCGTTAGGTTGGTCGATTAATTGGCAAATTTTAAAGCCGCAGGAACTGCAGCAGACTTTGACTGCGGAAAATGTCATATTACTCGATTCTGTTCATGTTCGTCGAGCACCCAAAAAATCTTTTCTCGATTGATAAATGACGTGTAAATTGACGTATATACCGGAAACACGCCCGATTCGGCTTGAAACGGACGCCATGCACAGTGAAATTCTTTTTCATTATTTTCTAGAGCGAAATTAAAAAACATCGCGGTCACATCGCATCGTATCGCATCGAATCCAAGGGTTAACGAACCCTTTTCTTCTTACATTATACCTACTAGATACGAGTACACTGCACGACAGATAGGAAAATAAAGAAAAAAAAAAAAAAAAAAATTACGAGGAAAAAGATCGACCTAGTGTAGGGTTATTTACATCGGCTAAACAACTTTTCTCGAGCTTCTTTTTCTAATGACGCTTAAACCTGTGCTTTAAGCTATATACAATGTCCTTACTTACGTATGCGTTATATGTACGACGTAAGTACGTACGTACGTACGTCTACGTATATACGTAGTACTGTACCGGTAATTCGATACTTTACCAAAGTACCTATGGCAGCAAGTTGACGTAAACTTCGCCACGTGACAACGTTTATTATAAAATTCAAATTCAAATTCGCATTCGCATTCACCTTCTTCTCTGTCTTGTATAATACGCGTGTATCGTGCTTACAAGTTTCCTACTTACACGTGCCCTTGCGAAATACTTCGCCTATATGTATGCGATGTACCGACAAACAAACGAAACAAATAAAAACTTTGTCACTCAAATACACGCGTATACCGTAGACCCGTAACCATACGTCAACTTCAAGAAGGGTTCTTTGTACTAGAAATCTTTTTCGTAGTATATTTAATTATTATCAACAACGTGACCCGTACAATCAACAATGTGATTTTAATTCAAAACCAAAAAGGATGTCGAGCGTATTATTTAAAGAGAAAAAAGAAAAAACCTCCGTAGCATCGTAAGTCGCCTATTCGCGTAATAAATGGTGTTTCCTTATTAAATACTACTTACTTATCGTAGTGCTATTTAATACTAAATCATAGACCGAGTAACATTCGCACTCAACTGCCATTCATACCAGCACGTATTGTTTTCCGTCAACTCGTCGAGAAATATACCTACGTAATATGTATATACTTATTACACATTGAAGAAGTATGTTTGAAAAATGGTCTACCGCTTTCTTTGTTATTTTTCGAAATACCTTTATAAATGAATGAAAATTATACAGGTGTCAAGTGTAATGCCACGTGGATTGTAGATATGAATAAAATTTTCTATTTTTTGTTTAATTATTTTTACGCCCAGTGTTGAATAGATTGGGAAGGTGAGAACTTAAATTTGGTGGCTCATGTTGAGTCTGCTGATTATTAGAAGGATTTTTTCATT
>FIZR01016048.1:0-42246 GCA_900060175.1 Ferrisia virgata
TTGAGAAACCCTGCGTTGCTTTTTGCCTATCACGCTGGTAGGCGAACGTCTCAAGCTATGTTGGACGGACAATATGTGAAGTTTTTTTAGTAGCAATTTTATCCGCTAGTGTTGCTCTCAACAGTATGTAATTTTTTTCAATATTTGAATTTTTAGTTTTTATTCGTTTACTGATTACTATAATAATGTTCATCCATTATCTAGGCAATGATTTCACGAGAATTAGTACATATTATAATTACAACCACAGAATTAGTAGGTCAATTGTGTGCCTAATCTATCTGTATAACCTTACCAGAAAGCAAAAATTATAGAATCATTGATATAATACAATACCCACAGTATACTCCTATACTTCCAATATTGAAGTATATGAAATAGATTTGATATCAAACCATGAATCGGATTAATCTACCGTAATTAATTTACATGTACTGATAATAAATAAATAAATAAATAAAAACCATTAAAAAACAACAAACATTTATTCGCAGCAACACAACAAGGATAAGAAAAAAAAGGAAACCGAAACGTGGCAAACATAACGACAAACATATAATATTAAATAATAAATGCTGAGGTAAGCGTAAACACACTGATACGATTGAGTAACTCGACACTGAAAGGCGAATATACTTCGGTAAAAAGTACTCATTTTATAATATAACAACATACAAGATACGTAGGTCGAAGTGTATACAGTATAAGGATCAAATTCCTTCAACCATTTAATTTGCTCCGCACGATATCAAAATGACCAATTCAGTTTTCTGGCTTTGTAGTGACGAATATTCCAAACTCCACGATCCGAAATTGAATTCGACTATTTTAATAATTTGATCGACGTAAGTCAGTATATCGGTTATGTGATCGCTAAAAAGAAGAAAATCCATAATCGATACCACAACTTCTAGGACGATATACAAAACAATAAGGAGTATTTAACAACATAAAATTAAGTAAAACTTACGTATCTGTAACAGTTTTATTTTTATTTCTAACGTCTAATAGGAACATATCAATTGTTTTCTTCAAAATATCGGCGTACTCGATGCTATATTCTCCACACTGTTCTTTTACAATCGGCACACATTTTTTGAAACTTCTCCAACAACTCGTATAGTCTTCTACAATATAAAAGATATATAATGCATTATAGATACATTTCAACATGGAATAAACCAGAAATCACACCAAACCTAGACGACGAAAATTCAATAACTTACCAAGAGCGAAATAACACTCTGCCAAATCTAAGCAACAGTATAATATTTCGGTATTGTTTTCATTCATAAAAGAATGTTGTAAATTGGCGCATTTCTGTAATACGCTGACCGCCGACTCGTAATCTTTCTGATCTTTGAAAAGTGCTCCTACATAACAGATGAAACAAAACATTGAACATTTCTTTTTCGAATTCAAAATAAAAATATATTGTGGTAGCCGGATTCGGTTAGAAGAGTTTATCCACTTGAAGAATAATTTTCGTACCAGTCTTACGTAAATTTTCCATTTTATATTTGAGATTTTCGAAATAACTAGTATCTACTATATGCGAACAGGAAGTACATTTTAGATGTGCTTCCGAGCTTGTTTTCGAGTCAAACGACTGTTTACATCGTGGACAGATGAAAGACGAGTATCGGTCATCTTTCCTGCCAGAATTCGAACAATGCTCGCATTTGCAATCGAAGAAAAACTGCGCTTGTAGTATTTCGCGTCTTTGGTCAGTTTTCATTTTACGATAATGAGGTCCTAGAAACATTATGTATTAGTGAAATATAATTATGATGGATGATAAGAAGTAAATAAATGTAGCTTACCGTAACAGTTGTAAATTTCTTCACCTTTCGAGATTTTTTTGGCAGCTCTGACGACCAAGTGATTGTTAAAAAAGCTGAAACGAAAAACAATATTCTAAGTAACGTATCGTACAATGCTAATATTGCACGAGTTATGGAAAAAGGCAAGAGATACATTAACACGTTGTTAAAAAATAACTGACCTAGTAATGATATTAGGTCCGCAAGAATGATTCATCATACTGGCCGAGGAATACATTCCAGTAGCGAAAGTTATTTGAGATAATTCTAGCCAAGCCATATCTTCGTAATTATCGATACTAGATTTCTTAACAGCGAATCCGTTGCAAATAGCTTGAATGATATGTTTTAACAGAGCAAAGCTTATTTCTTCAATGGATTTCCACGAAATGGACGATTTAAAGAAATCAGTGAAATCTTCTAAATAGATTACCATTAAAGTGGCTGTCTGAAAATATATACGAAAATTAATACACCTGGAAAATAATCATTATCATCACACTCATCATCTGAACAACTAAATTATAAGTGTCGACTAACCAAAGCATACTGAACAAGATCTTCGGCCGCCACGTCACTCAAATGAGACAATAAATCATTAACACGTTTATAATGAGACGACTGAGGATCATGAGCAGCAATTAGAACGGTTTTAAAGGCTAAATGACCCACGCCGAGATTATGAAGAACTCTTATACCGCGACATTCCCATTTGTGGTATAAATCGTAAGCTTTTCTAAAACAGTCTTCGTCGCAGAATAGACTATCAACACAATCCGAACATCTATTTCAACACGCAACTGATTAATTCAAACCAATCATTGATCCTTCGAGTAGGTGAAGAAGAAACATACGCGATAGGAGCTGTCAATAATTTACAGCAGTTCTGACAGTGATTTTCATAGTAATCAGGTAGAATTACGAATGAATACGGCATCTCAACAAATAAAATATCACCGGTATCGATATCATCACAGGCTACTACTTTACGTTCACTTTTATCGTCTGATTTTGACATTCTAAAAAGAAATACGATTGAAAATTAATTAAAAAGTGTCAAAGCTTTCCTTCTCAAAAAGAAATGAACATACTGTAATGTTATCAAATTCGACGCGAAAGGAAATGCATCATTTGATCCTTTGGTAGGTTGAGGTAACTGAGAATCAGTTTTCGGTTCGCTATCGTCGTTACTAGAAGTTTCGATTTCATTACAGTAAAATTCGTTGGTAAGCTCGTCGATCATTTCACCTGTTGTACTTAATTTATTAGCAATAATTTCATTTAAAAAATAATCTCGAAAACAGTGTAAATAAATCACTTCTTTTAGGCCCTGGAATGTTTTTATCTGCCAAGATGAGTTCTTTCGCCAAATTCAAACACTGCAATCCATCTTCAATTCGTTTCATCTTAAATAGCGATTTTCCTTTCCGTACAATGAGTTTGTAATACAGCGCTCCGATTTTATAATTTTTAATCGATAAATCAATATCTTTAACGCAGTTCTGCACAACAAAACCAACATCGCATGAGTTCTTTTTTAATCAAAATTATTCAAGAAATAAGCAAAATAACGTTCATATTTCACCTCGTACTGCTGCAACCGAAACAATACGGCTGATCGATTACCCAATGCAAGTGATAACTCCGAACTACCGTGTGGAGCATGGATGATACTTTCGGTATAAAGTTTCAGGCTTGTTTCATCGTCTCCTTGTTTGAATTTCACATTCCCAAGATTCCTTAGCTCATGAGACTTTTTCTCGCATTTCGACTCAACGGGTACTTTTTCTAGGACTTTTTTAATCCATTCGAATAGTTCTTTTCTTAGGCCCGAGAAAATAATCATCGTTACAAGATAGAATATTTATTACACATTTACGAGAGTCTAACAGCACTCACCTAATGAAATCATTTTTATAACATTCCAGCACCTTCTTTTGATGTGGTATTCGTGTAAATGATTCACTGATACCGTGTCTAATACTATATGTAGTTAAAACTTTCAATAGATCCAACCATGGTTTGGGTGTGTTTGAGTTTTTAGCACTGCCAAACTCCATCGATCACCATTCCGTGTGTTATATTGAAAGGAAAAATTAAGTCACGATGATATGATCAAAGGGTACATTTAGATTTTAGTACCTAATATTAACAATATAAACATTTTATTCGTTCAAAAAATGGATATGAAAACGAGTCTGCATAATTATTTTTAAGGCAAGAATGAAATAATTATTGAATAATAGTAAACAAAACACTTGATAAGTCGAAACACAGATTCATAACTATTGGTTCGGAACCAGGTCCGACAGCGTAGTATTTTTGGTAATTACGTGGTAATTACTGAAAATCTACTGTAAGAATAATACCTATTCTACTTTTTAAAATCTATGAACGTAAACGAACAAAATATCACGCATGCGTACACCACCGATTATTCGTTTCATCTTTTCTTCAAACAAAGTACAAAAGTAAATATTAATATTTTAATTTTATTGAATTAAAACTAAGCTCATAATTAGCTAAATTACACGTTGTAGGAATAATGAGCTTCAAAATTCAAAATTGATCCTTCGAATAAACACTGCAATTATCATTAGCCCATGAAAACACCGAAGTTTCAACTCAACATCAAATAATTATACATGTTGAGAATCAACATATTTATCACTAATGATGATTTTTCTTTAGAGGGAAAATGTGTTTTACATGTTGCCATAGTTATGAATGTAGACGACAGGCTATGAAGAACTCTTAGTGTATTTCATCAATTGTACGAATTATTCAGCTAAGAAAGCTGATTCTTCGCCGTGAAATTCCAAAATGGAATCGTACTTCGGTTCTTACTTATCGTGTATTAAAATAGGTAATTTGTCGATCATTCCTCCTCTGGTACGTACCGTGTACTTTATTAATGTGTTTTTGTTGACATGAATAATTTTATACGCTTCTTTTGTTGGCAGCTGGATGATCGTCGAAAGGAGGAGATGCGGTACTATCGTCAGTTGGCGATTGGCATAGAAAATCGTATCAAACGAAATGATTCTAGTGTTGATACTGGTGCAACAACTAGTTCTTCCGAAAGTTTACCAACTGAGAAAGAGCTTTTAGGTTCGAAATCGATGGATGATGAGAAACCGGTTAATTTGAATATCTTACCATTAGATTGTACCGAGTTCGAAGATTCTAGCAGCGATGTTTCACACGAACCGAGCAATTCTTTCACTTTCGCTGAAAGTAACGTATATAGCACAGCGGATGGAAATGGTCCAGTCATATTAGCTGAAAATAATGCAACCCCTCGCGAACGAAAGAACTCATACACTTTGGAAACCCCTAGTCCAGTACTATTAGCTTTTATTCGATCGCTGCCATACAAAGAAACGGATGATGATAAACCACAGGACCTTTTTGTGAATAATAAAAGATCCGATACCGAGTCTAATACACTAACTACGGTTGAGCAGTTTTCAATCGAACAACCATCTCAAACTGAATTTGTTAATGAGAATACTAGAAGAAAGTTATGGGAAACTGTTCTACCCACAAATAGTAAAACCGATGAAGCCCTTTCGCATTCGCTTTCTTTACCAAATAGCAAAAATACTAGTCCATCAAAGACGGTAAAACGTTCCCATCAATCAGACGACGGTCTACTTTATTGCGAAGACTATTTATCGAACGAAGATCGCGAATACATCGAAAAAATCGAACAACAATCCGCTCAAAACGAAACGAACACTGCCGACGAAGATATCACACCTACCAAATGTTCAGCTCCGCTTAGCGATAACGATAGCTTCGTCAAAGATTTTAACTTATTAGATATCAGCGTGCTGTCTCGAGATACAGACATGGGTCGAGAAAGTACTTTTTCAGACTGCAGTAGCGTTAGTTTGAATAAATTCATTCCATCGTTCGATAGAAAATCAACCGATTGCAGTGAAGCCGAACAAGAGGCATTTTTATACTTTAAAGAACAACTTAAGCAAAAACACAGACAACAGTTAGCGTTGTTATTGCAAGAGCAGCAAAGAGAACACGATTTATTGAAGGAGCAATTCCAAAAGATCTCGAGAACTTCTAGTTGTGTCAAAAGTACTTCTCCTTCAACATCTCCGTGCAATTTCTCTCGTGATACATTCACCAAGAAATCACCTAATAGACGTAATATATCAGACGAATCGATACCGATCCAGTTACCCATTCCTAATTCATCATCGTCGCCTAAGAAGAGATCATCGGTTATTATTCCAAATCATGAAGTACATCGAGCTGCGTGTAAAATCCAAGCCGGTATTCGTGGCTACTTCACTCGTCGACTTTTCAAGACTAATCGAGTCATTTTACTCGTACAAACTATCAAAGACTGTTTACTTACGGCTGTCTCTTTACAAAATGAATCTAATCTGGGATTATCGGAGTTAGATTTACAGAATAGGCTATTGCAGCAGGTATCCGATTTTGTTTTTAATTTGATTATCCTCGTAGTTCAATCTTTGTATCGTATGGCTTGGTTTTAGTTGACGACCGCTTGCAACGAACTGAATGATATATTTACACTTCCCATCAAAGAACGTATGACAATCATAGCTGAAGATAGAGATAAGAAAAAAAGAGAATCTAGGCGAGCCCATACAACTCTTCCTTTATCCGTAGCTACCAGAAGATCTTTGCAGCGTAAACTGTAATGTTTTCATGCTACAGTTATTTTTATGTTAATGTTATACTAACATTAATTCATCGACGTGATTTTTTCATTTTTAGAACGAGTTCAGCTCCACCCAGTGAACGAAAACAGACCAGAAAACGTTGCAAATCCGCATCTTCTGCTCGTTCTGGTAAATTATTCTTGGTCAATTTTGCATAAGTATAATTTGATCGTAAAATATTCTTCAATCCATCAAACCTGCTCTAATTCAAATGAAAACTTTTTTTTTATTTTATTTTTACAAATGGTATGACTTTCTGTTCTACAGATACGCCTAATAGCACGCCTCCCATTCAAAGAAGACCATTAACCGCATCGTTTTCGTACAAGTACTCAATGCCGCAATCGAATCGTAAACCTTGGCGATGACGATCAAAAATATCTCAAGATCTCGTCTGAATTTTCATTATTTTATATCAGTATTTTAATATTTTATTTATTTATTTCCTCATATTTTTTATACGCCTGTAGTTTATTAAGAAAAAAAAAACGAATTAAGTATGTGATTTAAACTTGTCATTGTGTACGAGTCTATTTTAAGTGTTCTGAAACGAGCTTATTATTGTCAATTTTTATAGCGAATTCGCACCATTTTTTTTTTTTTTTCAATTTACTGATTACCTCAATAAAATATTTTTATTTCGTATGCAACTTAAAGAAATCGACTTAATGACTTAATCCCTCTCATTGGAACAACCTGACCCTTGATGAATCTACACACATAGACACACAGTGTTATTTATTTGTAAACATTTGTATTTTATTGAATCAAATTGAAACTCGATAATGTTTAATGCATAATTATACAAGTCAACTTGAAACAATACGACTAAGCGAGTTTTCTAAGACATAAATAACTTGTTAAAACAACGTACTCGCCAAAAGTCATAAGTGACAATTTCGAAACAACGAAAATAAAAACACTATTTTAAAAAGGTAGATACTGCAAAAAACACAGGAAAACAATGAGTGAGAAGATTAAACAAGAATAACATAAAATGTAAAACAAAGGAAGAAATTTGATGAAAGAAAATTACCATTGTGGTATCTACTATGATAATACTGATTCGTCTCGAACTCGTAAGTCATCATACTAAAAAATAAACACGTAAGAAATAACAGCTCTAAACATCTCTATCGCTAAATCTTATCAATAATAATCTTCAATCTATTATAAGCTGATCACAGAAAAAATTACTATAGCGAAATTATATTCACAGGAAGAAAAAATATCGGTAAGTATATGGAAGCATAAAACGCAGTCATTGAATCAAACATAGAAATCATGAAAATGAGAAGCTTACGAAAGAAAACTTCTGTTTTGGAAGACGAAAAAAAAAAACAGAATTGCGCAATGAAAAATACGATTTCATTCAAAAGAGTCCAGATTGTGGGAGCCGATAAGCGAAAAATTGGAGTACTGTGGTTAAATCATTTAAATACAACAAAAAAAGTAAAAATAATCATTAACGATTAAAATCAACGCAATAAAACAAAGAAAAAAGTAAACTTAAACTGTGAAGAAGAAAATGCTATGCGACAGTCAACTAGTCTTAAGATTGAACCGATCCGTAAGTACCAGATGGAGGTCGATAATATTTTGGAAAGGTTGAAACTTGAATCGAATTGAAAGCATATTTGCGGACACCGATGTTTTTAAATGTATTCTCCCTCCTGACACCTTCGCTGTAAAATACAACGTTATTTGTTAATGTTTTTTCCTTAAATCGGTATTTTACAGCATATGGTTTGGTGAAAAAGAGAAAATATGTACACAGGATACTGTGTAACACAGTTCTATACAGGAGTTTAGAATACTTTTTTCAACTGGACAAAAATAACAAAATAATTACAGATGAAATGGAATCAACTTTACAAACAGTTCATTCGATCAAAAGAAAATTTATGTAATGCAGAACTTTCATTGTACCCGAAAACGACATATTCATATCAACAGTTCAAATATCCTTTAAGAAAGCTGTACTGTCGGACTGTTACGAATATTCGACGGTCTCTATCGACCTATGGTAAATAAACGAGGAGGGGAGGAGGAGAATTTCAACAAAATTCATTCTGGTCTCTTGGAAGACCATTATATCCATTTTTGTCCATGTCACATATTTATTTTTATTTTACTTTTTTTCCACCAAAACTAAAAATCACTTGCTCAGCTCAATACCGAACTAAGTCGATCAAAATTGGAAAATAGGCTTCGAGTGGCGGCGAATTTGATATTCTAGAGAGTGCGGATGGCCTCGGGTCAAAGTTTAGTTATGCCCAAATCTGGGGGAGGGGAACTAAAAGGCTAAAATCGCAAAAACTGTTCCTTTTTGAGTCAATCGATAGAGCATAACATATTCGAAAATCAGTCCATTGGGCCAATTAGGAGAGGAGGTATGAGGGTTTTCCCCATTTTGACCTTGAAAAAAGGCTGTTCCTCCCATACACCCCTCCAAATTGAGCGGGGAAGTTGAAATTTGGTATGTGGGGGCCATTGATGTATCTTTTGCCGGTTTTTATTGTGTTTATTTGGATGGTTTTTCTTATTTCTTGAGTATGAAATTTGTTTCACGAAAATCAGGCTGACTCATTATATATTAAAATGACCTTAAAAATTAAGTCGGGCCCTCCGATTTCACGCAAAATTTTTTTTGTGAGTTCCCCTCAGTGGTCTAGTGAACGAATCATCGTCATTTCGGCCCTAACCTTTCAGTGAGATGGGGGAGGGGCTCCTAAAATCACGATTTTTCGTCAAACAGCTCAATTTTGAAGGCTTGTACTTCGAAATTGGTTAGACTTTGGCTAAATCTGATTACGTAATTTTATTGATCATTGAATGGAGATTCAAAATTGATGTTAAAAATTTAGAAAGCTCAACTTTTCATGACGAGCATAAAGGTTGCAAGTTACCATTTGAAAATCTAAAAAATTACCATGAATAGAACTTTTCATGCTAGTTTCAGCTAATTAATTTACAAAGAAATCTCAACAGCCCTGAGAGATATCTCGATTTTGGTCAAAATTCAAAAAAAAAAGAAGTAAAAGTAAAGTGACATATCGATTCCTACTAATTCGAGGATACTAAGTATGATTATCGGTTTATTTATTTGATTCGACTCCTCTAAACGCCCCTCACCAGCACCCTCAATACGATAAAAATTCAAAAAAATTGAAAAAACTAATTGACATATCGATTGTTACTACTTCGAGGTCCCTGAGCATAAATATTCACTCATTTCTTGGATCTGTTGTCCAAGTGCACCTCTACTAACCTGAAAAATTAAGAAAAACTGGAAAATGATGTGTAGCATATCGATTCGTCCTAATTTGGTACCGCTGAGATCGAAAATCAACACACTTTATTGATCCGATTCCCTGGTGCTCTAAACTAGCTTTCAAATTACCAGAAATTTGAAAAATGTGGGTACAGAAGAGATAGATTGAGAAATTAAGCCGATATTCGTGCTCAGCGACCTCAAATTTCAAAGAATCGATATGTTAAATCATTTTTTCAATTTCTTTAAATTTTGATCATATTGAAGAGGGGGTCACGAGGAATGGGTTGGTGGCTCAGATCAAAAAAGTAAGCCAATAATCGTGGTCAGCGACCTGAAATTAGTAAGAATCAATACGTTAATTCATTTTTTCAATTTCTTTGTATTTTGATTATGTTGAAGGGGGGGGGGGGCTGTCTTAATCAAATCAGTTAAGTAAGCCAATATTCGAACTCAACAGCCCCGTTCTATTTTTTAGAATTTTGACCAAAATTAAGGACCCTTCTGTCCCCAAGGGTGTTGAGATCCCATTTTAAAAATTAATTGGTTGAAATAAACATAAAAATGTCTCTTTATGGTAAATTTTCAGATATTTAAATATCATTTTTCAGTCTTTATACTCAACATGAAAATTAAAGCCCTCATCTAAAAAGTTCAACCTCTATCTTTTGAAATTTTGATCATCGATTCCAAATTTCCTTTGGACTACCTATAAAACTGCGCAAAACGATTTGTTTTAAGTCTAACCAATCTCGAAATATGAGCTTTCAAAGTTGAGTTATTTGAAAAAAAATCGCAGTTTTTTTTTTTACTTCTAAATCACCTCGATAACGACACACACCGAACATAAAAACAGAACAATATGTCACAAAAAAAATCTGAAACGCTTACCTCCGCATACAATCGAGAGCACGTTGAAATTCGTGTTCAGTTAAATCATACTCTTGATGCAATATATTTGTTTGTTCTAAAGTCACAGCCATACCGGTTCGATCTTTGGCACTTTTACAACTAGTAAATCGTAGTCCTGAAACGATGAATTTTTCATTATTATATACATCGACCGCTTTTCTATAATGGAAAATGAAATCATTCGCGCTATTTACCTTTAACTTTACGACATATTTGACTCGCTAAATGCAAAACTTCTACGTTTTTGTTTTTATTTGAATGAACGGCTGTTTTTAGTTTCTCCATCAGATCTGCTAAAGCAGAAGACTGCGCCGTATTAAGCAATGCTGTAAAGTGAATAACACTCGAAATTACCCAGCCGCGTGGTTCAGTTGGTAAAAAGTAAAAAATACGTAGTATAGAAAAACTAAATACATACACGTTTTGATAAAAGCATCGGTACCGACGGGTAAATTAAGTTTTTTGAATCTGTGGTAGTATTCGTTAAGTTTATCGAAATTATCGATATTTTTTTGTTCTTGAGGTTTAGTAGCGTTAAGACTTTCGGCCAAGGTGGCCATTTCGTTGATACCGATGTTGAAAAATATAGGTGTAACCCTGAAAGTATGACTCAAAGATAAGGGTAAGGCCGAAAAAACACCTTCGGGTACCGGGAGTAAGATTCGTAATGACGATCTGGATCCCATAACTTTCGGGTAGATTTCTTCTTCATTTCTGAAAGAAAAAAAAAATCATCATTTAAATTATCAATATTGCATTAATTTTAAAACTAATGTTCAATACTCACTTAGTTTTGGTAGGGACTAGAGTAAAGGTAACAGTCGATAAATCTTCCACCGCTACCACCATATCACCCCACATATCGATTTCGTCGCCGTAATAACTAAGTAGGCCTTCAAATTCGACTAGTAATCCTACATTCATTAGAATGTATAAACACACAGGGTCAGACTTCTGACACCATAATTTTGCTAATAATCCGCTAGTTAGAGCGGTCAACTGTATAAATCAGATCGAAAAATAAAATAAAATAAATAACCATAGTTTCTTAGTGGAAATTTTAACTCGCCTCAAACAGGATAGAATACTGACCGCTTGTGAAAAGCAAACCAATCTTCGGTATCGTATATTACAAGCGATTTGGGCAGCTTTTCGATCTTCTTGAATTCGAAATACACTATGAGTCAGTCTAGCTGTCTTTAATAGTCCATCCATAGCTTGTCTTAACTTTCGCATACTAGGTTTTAATTCGGTAGTCCAATCGTCTAAAGAATCGAAATCCAATCCTTCGGTGAATTTGTTACGTACCGGAGCCACAGTTCCGCCATTTTGAATACCGACGGTTTTAGCTGGGTCTAATTTCGAGTCTGTATTCTACAAGAGATGTAAAATATAACATTATTTAAACGAACGAATATAATTTTCAGCGAAGATCGTATTCGTACGTACTTGTCTTATGGCATCTTTTTTAAAAGAATGCTGTGATCTACTAATGGTCCTATTGGATCTTAACCGCACAGCAGGACTGCCACATTTACCGCATAGAAATTTTACTTTGCTCACCAAACACATAACGCTGGCTTCAATATTTAGCTGAGTCAAATCCCAAGGCTCTGGCTCGTCGGTCGGTTTATAATAATTGGCCGAAGGTGAACTGCACATGGCGTGAGTGTCTAGAAATTTCTTATTCGTTTCGCCATTTTGAGGTTCCAACGAGGAATTCTCATCGTGAGATTTACTGCGGTTATGTTGATAATGATGATTATTATTGAAATTCTCATCTTTTTTCGCGGTATCGTCTTCGGTATCTGAAAATAATACGAATGCTTCTTTGTCGTCTAAAGAGCACGTGTTACTACGAGGAAGTTTCGAAGGTGGTAAGAAGTTCCAAATGGGGGGATTTTGATCGATAGGAGACATAAGATCGTCGTATTCGGGACGCTTCGTGTTCAGCGATATTTGTTGGGCGATTTTCTTAAACTGAGAGACTTCTTCCGTATCTGCGTGTTCTTCTTTGCATAATTTAGTTACTTTGTTATCTTCGATGAAATTTAGCGCTTCTTCTACCAAGCCTGGATCCCAAAGGCTGAGTAAAATTCTCGTCTGGAAATGAATACGAGCGTTGATAAATGAGTCAGTAACAAAAATACTGAAAGGTTAAATCGAATGTACTTTGGATATCATATCTTCGCAGATAGGTAACATCCCCATGCTTTGTTTCTTCTTCGCCAAATTCAGTAGCTTTTTCATACCATCTACGACTTCTCGTCGGAGTAATTTGATGGCCTGAAAATATATTCGATATTTACATGAAATTTATAAATTGAAGAGAATTTTACTCAATCGATTGTACAAATTTCAGCAATGTACTCACCTGAATAGCATCATACGCCAAAGTGATCTTATTAGGTCCACTCTGCGCACCTGTTGAATTCATTGGAGTTTCTTTCAACTGTTGAATTAATCTAGAACACAAGGGTATTATAAATAAGTTGTCCAAAAAAATATCTAATAATCTTACGCGCTCAAATTCATTATACGTACTTGATCAAACCACCATTTTTTGATTTATGAGAATGAGCTGTGAAAGCGCCAACGGTAATAATATCATAAAATCCGCTCTTCTTAAGCGTATCATTTTGTACCCATAATCTCTGCAGATGCAAATTGATTGGGGCAAATTCCAACGACCGGTCACTTTTACGCGAACTTGGCTTAAAGTAACTACCTGGAATGAAAACCAACAGACGTATAAAAACAAGCCTAACGGGGATTGAGTTCCATATGTAACTGAAAAAAAAACTAACACTACCTTTGAAAGATCGGAGGTTCTCTTTGGCTTGAGAATAGAGATGAAGTAACTGAAGATGCCGGTCAAGTACTTCTAATTGACGCGAATTCCATGGTTCAACTAATTCTCCCATGCCGGCCACTTCTTGTAACAGCTCTTTTTCTTCGTTCATCCAAACTTCCCTATAAAAAGAAAATCAATCATAAATTTCAGAATACGATTAATAATCAACATCAATGAGTGGCATATCGAGTCCACTCACAGCAATTGTTGAGGTAAACAGAAACATAATTTACTCTCCGCCATGATCTCGTGAACGGAAATATCGCCACCAAGACCGGAGTGAAATCGATACGTAACCAAAAGAGCATTAGCAAACAGAAATTGCAAATGCCCTTGATTGGGTATTTTCTGTTTGATATTAAATCTAGATGGTAACGATTGCGTGCGTCTATGGCAAGGTACCTAGAGAAACACACAATACACATCAAAAATTGACATTTTTCGCGATACGTTGATAATAGTACAGAGAAAAATTTCACACACGTTTAAAGTATTCGTGTGATGCAAGGATCTGCAAGGTGTAGATTCGGCACTGGCATTATTACTTTCACGTTCGTGACGCCAAATTGTCAACGTAACGAATCCAGCTACTGTATTAGAGCAAGATAATAATTGTACTCGGAATCGGCTCTGTTGGCAATTCAACAGCGTAGAAATATAAAGCTTCGCACTGCCCAATGGTGTGGCCAAACCAGAAAATTTCTCTCGAACGTCATATGCGGTAATTCGTATACACGATTCACTGGTCAAACCGTCACTTGGCCAAAAACACACAGTTTTTAAGAAAGACGGGTTGCTGCTTTTCTGTAAAAATATTTGAAAAACGATTCGTTAGAAAATGAAGCAATAATTCTATAACTATGTACGAGAGGGAAGAAAATATGTACTTCGACAATTTCGGTATTCGTATACTTTAACCAAACATCTTCCTTAGGTATATACACGTGTACGACTAGAACGGGGCGAGGTGGTCTACCGTGACCGTCGCAGAGTAAATTATCACAGCATAAAGATACCTCGCATAGAGGTAACTCGATTGTATCTATGAAGAAATAAAATGATCCAAGGTTGTCACACGACTAGTTTGGGTATCGAAGTCCGCAGCATCATAAATTTTACCCAAAGCGTGATGTCCTTTACGGATCCTCCACATTTGTACATCCAAATCCGGATCGTGGGCTTGTTTCAGTTCCAGTTGTTCTTGCAACGAGACTAACTGTGATCGCACATGACTATAGCTGTAGATTTGTATAGCTTCCAGCCACATATCGCGTTCGTGCTCCGTGTAGGCGGCTATGTGCTGGGTGATACCGCCTTCGAAAACTACGCAAAATAATTTAAAATGAATAATTAAAGTGTATTAATCATAAACAGACCAAAAGAGCCGAAGAGCCGTTATTCAAAATGTATCTTAATTGCATTCATAAGAAAATGGTGACTTGAATCGTAAAAACAAAAATAATCTTTAAATTTGCTCGAACATCAATGATTCATTTTGAACGAATATTAATTCGTAAAATGTGAT
Source organism: Ferrisia virgata (assembly GCA_900060175.1). Lineage (NCBI taxonomy): Eukaryota > Metazoa > Arthropoda > Insecta > Hemiptera > Pseudococcidae > Ferrisia > Ferrisia virgata. The sequence goes on from FIZR01016048.1 coordinate 15,101, forward strand.
TCAGTAGCTTGTTGAAAAAAGAAAGCACGCACAAATAATCAAAATTCAAATTGACCTCAATTCATTTCGTGAAAATTTTTGTGGTTAATAACAACAAATGATTCCAGATCCCGAATCATCACAAGACGTAAATTATTACTCCGAATTAATAATTCAACTTCGCGTAACAAAATAACATATCACAACTTCTAGTCACATGTTATTACCTAGAAAAAATCCGTAGGTTCCATCCAACAATGAATGGTCCACTCGAATCGTGCAGTGAAGTAAGACTATGACACCAACTGGCTCCGACCACTGATCTTTGGTTTTCATATAAAACAACAAATTTCCTCGTAATCTACACCATCGTTCTAGGCTCGCTAAAAATATACAAAATAATAATTAATTATAATTTAATCAATACCAACAGAAACTTTTGAATTTTCAAGACAGTAAAGATCGTGCAGAAGGTGCTATACTGATTCTACACTTTAATTTCTTTTACAACGAAAAAATAGACGAAGAAGATTGTAATAATAAATTGTTTCGCGTCAATTTATCGTGAATTTTTACTTTGTTTGTATACAAACAAGTGTTGAATCAGCGATATTAAAACCCAAAGAATAGTTCACTTGTTGACGTACAGAAAACATCAAACATTACTATGAATTTAATAATTCTACGAAGGTGAAAAGAAGAAAAAAACACTGAAAATATGTAAGTACGTATAAATTATACAGTAAATAAAAGTGAAGCAGGCGCTTTAAATTAAAAATACGCAATCTAATTAGGCGCGTTTATTACCATGCGAATAAATTAACGAATACGAAACGTGTAACTAGCTATTATTATTTTACCAACATAATACTTCATTGGTTAACATAGTTTCAGTTTAAAGTTTCTAGATACATGCGTCTCATCACCTGTCAATGAAAAAAAAGCTATCTCTCGAGCTATACAAAATTTTCAACCAACACCAAATACGCTGTAAGCGATCTACACGAGAACAATAACAATAGCAAAAACAAATACTCTGACGAGTATATCCAAAACGAAACGGTTAATTTATACCTATGGATGACATGTGATATGCGTCGAATTAGTAGGTGACATTGCGATATGTTAAACAATACACGTAAGTAAAATCTGGTGAGTGATTAAGGTTAGTAGAGTAGGTACACAGTCCCGCATTCCTTTGATATTTTGTATTAAGTTATACCTTTATTAGTGCCAGCATAACATGATAATTCTTGAAGACTTTTTGATTTCCGTTTTTTCGACGCTCCTTCTCCTGAAATGTTGATTTACATATGAACAAACCGTGTTACTGCCGGACCAATCGACCCGAAACCGTTGCTTGATTGAGTTCATTCGAGACATAGATTTAGTCACATGCACGAGTCTTTTTAAATCGTACTTTGTACAAATAATTACGAGCTACGTATTCGAACGAGAATAAATAATATATAGAAATATACAGCGAAAAACCGACGAAATGAAAATAATAAACATAAGCATAGCTAGAGCTTAAAGGAACCGATGGTACGAAATCATCTTGAGTTCGCTACAAAGCTGCGTAGATTTCGTACCTTTGAATCGACGCCGATTCGATACGTACTTTCGGAACGTTTGAAAAATCCATCCTGTCTTTCCCATATTATGAGGACGCCTTCTTTATCAAATTTGTGCGCTGGCTGTAATGCCAGGGTTATCATTTCGTTCTTGTTAAACCTCATTTTTCAGCTTGATCTGTAAATAAACCGCCGAATTCAACGCAATACAAAACTAAATGAATTAATAGATAGAATGACTCACCAGTGATAATAATTACTGGAAAACTAAGTTTGCCAACACCGCTAACATCTTTTCATCTCGAAATTATATGAATATTTGATGAATACCTCATCCAAAAGGTGCAGCTGGTGAATATGATAAGTGAGATGTTTTACATATGGCATTAAAAACGCTGAAAAGCTTCGTTCTGCAATGCATTGAAACGTAAGTAGATCTTCCACGCATTAAATTTTCGAATTGCTCTCCGAGAGAAAAAAATGCCTAAAAAATGATAACCGAACTAGAATAAAAACTACACGAAAGTAAAAAGTGAATCGAGATCGGAACTGGTCTCAAAACACACTTCATGACGTTCTACATATCTACACTATGACGTCATTGGTAGGATGTGCTACGAGTACTCTATCTATCTTTTGAATTCAAAATTATATTAGTAAACAAACACTTCTTGTAATGATTAAAAAATCCTCCTCGATTGATAATAATATGTGTTTCGCAGAATTATAAAATTTTTTCAAAAGGAAAATTATTGCAAAAATGGACGAAGAGAAACCGAAATTCAAATCAATATCGAAAAAGAAAGCTGTTCTTAGAAAACGAATAAAAACCGAGAGCAGCAGTGAAAGCGAAGATGAAAATATTGCGTGAGTATACCTTAGAACACCTTCACCAGTTTCATGTTTGTTACCACGAAGTTTTGTACTTATCTAGATATATATTTTTTTCATAGTGAAAAAATCGAAGAAATGAAAACAATACAGAAACTACGAGCTAGACCAAATGGTATAGAACTGTCAACTCTGATGCACGAAGAAAGAGAATCAGTAGATGAAACTCCTCAAGTATTAAACCTATTAATAAGCTGATACAACTCGTATTCATTATATTTAAATTGAAAATAAAATTGTATGCTTGTATTCAATCACAGCGGGACACGTTCAAACTAAAAGCTGGTGGCTTGGTTGATATGAATTCTTTGAAAGAACACTTGAATAATACGGATGATGCGTATGATACTGGGATAGGTACTCAATTCTCAGCTGAGACTAATAAACGAGATGAAGATGACGAAATGTAATCAGTTTCATATTTTGGTATTTTTATTTGTATCGTACGTGCCTAATACGATTTGAACGTTGACAGGTTGAAGTACATAGAAGAACAATTGACTAAACGAAAGAAAAAATTTGACGAAGAACAATCCAATAGTGCAAATGGTAGAAATTCTGATTTTCTTTCGCCCGAAGAAGCCGCCTTGCAATCTTTACCAGAACATTTGAAAGTGTCATCGATACGTCACTCCGAGGAAATGCTTTCGAATCAGATGCTCAGTGGAATACCAGAAATAGATTTGGGGATTGAGTGAGTGATTATTCTATACTTTATGTGTACGTTTAAAATATATTTTTTAAATCTTTTTCTTCTATAATTTGATGTGAATTAGAGCCAAAATAAAAAATATCGAAGCTACGGAAGACGCAAAATTGAAATTAATGTGGGAAAGACAAAATAAAACTGATGGGCCGTCTTCTTTCGTGCCTTCCAATATGGCTGTGAATTTCGTTCAACATAACAGATGTACGTATCATATTGAATGATTAGTTATAATAGCACATGAATGAAATTTGAAAGTTTTATTTTTTGAACACTTATTTTATTCTAGTTAATATTGAAGATGTATCATCGGCAAAAATTGAAAAAGATGAAATACTGAAGAAGAAAAAATTGGAAAAACGTCCGCTTGAGAAAGAACAAAAAGCAACCGACGACTATCACTATGAAAGATTTAAGAAACAATTTCGCAGATATTAGTTCTTTTTTTCATTTTGTAAATATTTCAAGTTTGTCACTTTGTATATAAATATTTTCAATATGTAAGCTTGTATAGTATATTTAATTGCAATTCGTGTCGTTCGAACTTGTCATTTCTAGTTTTGGTACAAATAAAATAAGACCTTAAAACATGTATTTGTTATAAATTAACACCTCGTTGTCAAAAATGATTTGATTTTCAACAAAACCCATGTTGCGGTATAGTCTACAGTTGTGAGTGAATCGGAAACGTTATTCAAAATGAAACTAGTTTTGTTATTCGTGAGTCTCAGTGGAGTGATCGGTGTACTGCCAAAAATAGTTGAAAATGTTCATTCACTTTCGTACAGTAAATATAAACAAAAAAGCTGTGAGTATATCTATAATATAATAATCTATTATTTCTACTTCGGGATACTAAACCAAATACCACTTCCATTTCAGTCTTTTTTTTACCTCCAATCATTCCTTTGAGTTCATTTAAGCGTAAAAAGCTTTCGTCAACGAAACAATCTTGCATCGGGGATTGCGGCTTAAACGGATTTTGTTCGTCTAAATCGGACTGCACTTCAACAGGTGGCACAGCCTCGGGTCTTTGCACCGATTCCACCGTCTGTTGTATAAGTGAGTAAACAGTGAACCCTGCTGGCGTTTAATTATAACCTTCGACTAATCAAATTTATTCGAAGATTACGTAAAATGTGGATCCGAAACGAGCTCTGAATTATCATACTTCGTTAATCCCGAACATCCTCAATCATATAAGGGAGGCTCACAGTGTTTATTGAAGGTTAAAAAAACAGACAGTAAGATTTGTCAAGTAGGTTTAAAAAAGCTCAACAATGCGACAAATATTAATATTATTAAATCCACATTACTGAAACGTTATCGTGATTTGGCATCTACTCGTTAATTAAATTATACATACACAGCTTCGTATAGAGTTCAAAGAATTCTCTTTGGCGCAACCGACCTCGGAAGGTAGATGCGTAAATGATTTCTTCTCCGTTAGCGATTGTTCGATGAATAAAATATGCGGTGAAAATAAAGGTCAACATGGTACGAATACAATCGTTGGTTAAAATAATACAATTTTCACTTCGTCCCACAACAAAACTTAAATAATCTCATGTGTATTTTTCAAATATGCTGCAGTTTACGTAGATTTCGGCGAAGGTAAAGATACGCTTGTTTTATCAGTTGATACAAACAGCGCAGAAAAAGTATTACGAACATGGAATATGGAAATTAAACAAATACCTTGCGAGAGTAGTTTGTTAGGTGAGTTTTAAGCCTATTTATAAGCTTTATTAATTTTTAATCGCGTCAACATAATGTTTCTAAGTATCTTATATAAGTTTTCAAATTAACGAAAGCCCCCCTCTCGTTCTTCGTAGCTGTATCTATCCATCTAGCTATCTATACGTACGATTTTAAATTTAAATCCTCAATATGTATTCATGAATGCCTAACTTTACTATCTAACCCGCATGGTTGATTAAAATCATTCTACATCATATATATTGATGAAATGCTGAAGTACTTTAGAACTCATAAGTAACTTAAGTAATTGTGCTAAATTAAATTTCAATGAATCGGATTAAAAATCATGAGGCATGCATAAGTAAACAATAATATACATTATCTACAAACCGAAATCCGATGAACGAATGGAAATTGTATCATCGCATTAACGCGTGACACCTGACATGTAGTATTGTTTTGTCATTCTGAAGTGATCTTACTTCCTCATGATTTTATTTACAGCTCCGTCTGGATGTTTGATGTACTTCACTGGTACCTCTGGTGCGGTGTCTACCTTCAATTATGGTGATCTGAAGTCTCAAGAATATAGAAGTTAGCATATTTGAAGACGAATCGTCAACAATCGAGAAAATACAGTTTAATTACAATTATTTGGTACTTACTATCGATATTGCTTTGACAGGAAACCGATTAATTCGGGGTATCAATTACGGAATTTGCGTTAAATCCAAACAAGAATATTGTGCCATTGAATGGAGTCCTGATAAAGATTCATATTCGTTTACTATTTCAGGGAACAGTTCTTCAGTGGAAACACAAGGTTTGAAAGTATTCAGCATCTTTTCATTAAAATAAAATACTTACCTAGACGTATTTACAGAGAAATCATCTGTTAAATGATCAAGGAACTTTTAAATAAAACATTAAAAATATTCTGAACATTCTAAATAGCGACTTCCCCAAATTTGGTGAGATCGCGACAAGAAATATTCCTTCCATATTCATTAAAAATGACCGTTATGCTGTATAGCAATTTAGAATTTAAATCATCGCAGTGTTGCCATTCACACATTTGCAAAGCAAAAAATTTTATTGCTTACAATTAAAAAATTTTTTTTTCCGAAACTTCATGATTTTTGGTTCCTTTTTCCAAAAGTTATCATAAAAAATCATGAACTGCATGAATCTGCGATTTATCATCAAATAACTTTTTTAATTAGTCATTGTTACATTGATTATGATGCTTTCATTCGTTTTTTGCTTTTATTTATTTTCATATTTTCACCAATTTTCAGGAGGAGCTGAATACAGAGGTGAAATTTGTCAAAATAATTTTATAGTCGTTGCAAATCCTTTCAGAAATGGGACGTCCTTGAACACAGATCGTTTTTGTGGTTCTTCATTGGCTTCATTTACAAGTACGTTAGTAGTGTAGGCACCTGAGAGTGATATCGCCTGTTTAAGTAGATCAGGAGATGAATAATAAAGCGGCAAAAGAAAATTTATCGTATACCCACTTTAGAAAATGTTTTTAAACGATTACATTATCAAAAAGCTCCTATAATGAATAAGTAGATATGAATATTTCTATTTCCACTTACATGAGCATCTGATGATCTAATTTCAATTCCGTCTAGGTCTATTTTATCGTATAAAAATTCTTTCTACTTACGAAATTACTAAACATTATTAATCTCTACTGTTTTATCGTCGATTATAGTCTTAACTCGAATTTCTAAATAAAAATAGAATTTTTATACTTTTCAGCATCAGCTAAACCATTCGTGTTGTACGTGGTTGCCGGTCAAAATAGTACTCAAAATATTTTCGATGAAGGAAATAGAGGATTTAAATTGAATTTTAGACAATTACCATGTAACAATTGAATGGCTACCTATGTTTTTTATTTTTCATCTATCACTGTACTGGCTCACAGCCAATCATGTCCATTTATAAATAAAAACTTAATTTACGTATGTTACGATAAACATTGTGGTCCTATGCATATGTTATTATTTTTAATTTTATAAAACATGGGTAAATGATTTTTTCTTATTATTCAATAAATTACATAGGAAGATCTTTCAAACTTCAACGCTCATTTCATTATAACACTAAGAGTACGAACATAAGTAGGCTTCGCTGCGTTATTAAAACATTTTCTTATCTTCAGACTACATAATTTCAATGATTAAAGGAAGACGTTCAAAAATACGGTCTTTTATTTTGAACCTCAAATAAACGTTATCTTTTTTCAATATACATAATTACAGCGTAGAATTCATCTCAGGTAAGTAAGCATAATATTTCACAAAAGTACATGCCGTGTTACCGTGGAGTATTATATTCTATCTAAAAAATACTAGGAACTTGTAAATATACACACCTACCTAATATTTGGTATGCGACGTGAAATTTTTTTAAAATCTGGGTTGTCTTATTCTTATGTACTTAGTTAGTGATAGCATTATCATTTTTCGTTTTTATACAAATCATCGCAATTATTGTTGCTTAATGAATATCAAAATACAAATATATAAGTGATAAAACAAATATGGGAATCAACTTAGATGAATCCTTAAGTTAGTATTAATGAGAGTTTTCGATTTTACAATGATTGTTGCTGAAGTGCCGCAATGAGAAAACAGCCGAGTACCAGGTAAGTTTATTATTTTGTGAATAGGTACTGATAAGTACCCAGTCAAATATAGTAGATTTTTTTTACATTATTAAGTACTGAATTATAATTCGAACCTTTCATTAAAAAATTGAAACGATGTAGAGAAAGAAAATTATGCTACCTCATAGATAGGTTTAAATATCTCGACACATGATTTACAGACATAACTTTACTTTACAGTTCTACACATCCCTAGCACCACTACAAGTAGTCGGCTGTTCATCTCTATTGAAAGAAATTCTTTGGTTTACCATAATTTTTCGATTTCCATCAAACTCATACCTTTGGTCTCGGGTACAAAATATTTACCGAATATAATAGCAATAAAACCAGACGTCGAGAATATCATCAATACACCGTAAATTTTTATAACCGACATTAACATGGGATAGAGTTTAAGGCAAATAAATATATAGAAATAAACGGTAAACCACAGTACACCTGTCATAACACCTCGTACTTGGGTAGGAAATAATTCTCCGGCCATAAGCCACGGCAGTGAATTCATGCCGATCATACCAAACCCGACGCTAAACCAAATGCAGACCAATGGAAACCAAAATATTGGTTTATCCGGCACGTTTTCGAAAACACATTCATACACGGCGGCTGAAAGATAAGTAAGACAAATTCCAGTGGACGAAACAATGGTCAAAGTTTTGCGTCCGGCGTGCTCGACAATGGCGGTAAAAATTATGGCGAAGAATAAACTAAGTAGAACATATATAAGGGATGATGAAAATCCATCTATTGGTGTACCAAAAGCATCGTAAAAGTTTACTGCATAGTAAATGATTACGTTGTTACCGCTGAGTTGTTGCAACAAGAAGTAACAGGATAGAATCAGAAAAGGTTTCCACGCCTTTGTACGGATTATCTTTTGCATGAACGATTCGTCCACCAAGTTCGAACTTTTTGATAGTTTCATCGCTTGTAGCAATTCGTCTATCTCTATGTTTACTGCTGTGGTCTCATTTCGTAACCATTTTAACGATTTAGTAGCTTCTTTGACATTATTACGCGATATTAGCCAGACCGGTGATTCGGGGATAATGAAAATTGCGCAGAAACATAGGGCTGAAAAAGCGCTCAAAACTACGGTTGCTGTACGCCAATATAAGAAGTGGCCCAACAGGTACGATGTTAAGATGCCAATTAGTACTGTAGATCCAGTCAGTGAAAGTAAAGTGGCTCGAAATTTAGGCACGTTAGTCTCCGCAATGTAGACAACTACCACTGGATCCATTCCTGAAGAAGAAAAAAAATTAACTCCATAAGATGAAATGTGTTTTAGGTATTATTTTATACTATGCCTCGTTTCGGAACAGATTTCAAATTCTTTTGGCGAGCGTTAGGCGCTAGCCAGCAAATTATCTCATGCGAACAATGAAAGAGTATGCACGTGGCGAAAAGGCGGGAAAATGATGTAGCCAACTAGCAACCAGAGAACTATATTCTCATTCCTACAGTTCGAGCATTCTGATTGGTTTGTTGTTGGCTTGGCTACGTCGTTTTCCCTCGTTTTCCCTCCGTTCATTCTCTTATTGGTGACATCAGATAAATAACTCGAAATGGATCTTATAGAACTCAATGAGTCAATGACTCATTAATGAACCAGACTAAATTCTGGTGGGAATTATAAACTTACCAACGGCGCAACCAGTTATTAATCTGCCTATACAAATGAAACCAACGGATGGAGCTAAACCTATCACTGCCCATCCTACAGCAAGCACCACAAATGATATTAGAATCGTTCTTTTTCTGCCAATTGCATCCATAAGGACTCCAACCAGTATGGAAACCATAGGTATCAAAATAACGTTAGCGCTGGCTAACACACACCAAAAAAGGAAAAAAATTAATGAGTTAGGAAGAAAACATACAAGCTTTACAATACGTACCTATCCAAGAAGCTTCCTCTGTGCTTATTTGTAATTCGGAATTTGATTGTTGTAGTTGATGTATTAGTAATGCTGAAAATCCTTGACATATTCCTAGTGATACATGCAGCAAAAGACATATTAATGCGGCAATTATCTGAAATGAAAAATTTAATTTTTTTTCCAAGCATAAACAATTTTAATGAATTTGGAAATTCTTTATTTCGCTCTGTATGCACACTAGAATTACAAGATGCTCATCTGATGCTCCCGAGAGTAAAGTGAACTGGTAATTAGTTACTCACGGTTTATATTGTAGACTTGCTGATTACTATGTCCCGGTTATTCATCGACATTCTGCCTAATAGCTGTTAATGCTGTGAAAAGTAATGTCTCAAAATTAAGCAAAGAATATCGCCAAACAATATTGAAACTCTACTACGCATGTGCGAAACCAGACAATGCAGTATGGTAAAACGTAAGGGACATGTTTACTATCTTCGTTCTTCTTTGGGTCTCGCCATACTTTCTGGTTCTAGAGTTTCAATATTGTCTGGCTACATGCTTTGCTTAGGAAACCTCAATTTGAATTAGCAGTCCATTAAGTAGAAGGTTGGTACAGATATTGCTTAAAACTTCGGAGTAACTTTTTCCGTAGATCAAAACTAACAATGCTATATGACTTTACAGAAACGCATACACATTCCTAGATCTCAATCAATCAAAATGTAGGAATTTCAGAACATGCCTCTGTAGGATTTAGTGAACAGCGCTCCTAATGGATATACTTGTGAACAACTCGGTACCTGAATTTTCTGTAATCCGCTTATCGCTATGACCTGCAGATAGGCATCTTGTAGTTCTAGAATCTATATTGCTCTGTTTTGTCAATCTTGGACTTCGATTTTGATTTGCGATTTGCAAATTACCATGTCTTCTACCTTTCTTTCTACCCTTTCCTTTCAAATTAAGATGGGCTCATATAAAAGAACCGCATGTGGATTTAAGTAGATCTGAAATTAATAAGATGGTTTGCTTTATTTCATCCATAAGTCACATATGAATAAAGGATGGTCCGATGAGGATGAGGTGAAGGAATTCATGCCTTTTACGTCTGTGAATGCGAATTCACAATCAGAACTTCAATGTAACATGTCGTAGAACTCTTACCTTGTTCACGTTTGTGTATTCGATATTTCGATTTATGTTTTATCCTGCTACCTCTCACATCCGATAATTCCATTGTTTCACCTATATTGGGGTCAACGCAGTTGTGATCTACTTTTAGAATAGATGGTCTGTTAATACGCAACTTTTTCGTTTACGTATGTGCCTAGCTACCTACACTGGTTTTCGCATATATGAGGGAATTTTTGCGGTTTGGGGTCTCTAGGAACGGATCAGAACTGTAAGGAACAAGAAAATAGACAATTCTAAGAAGTAGTGCGCTGATAGCTATCCATTCTTGCTTGTTCCTCAGAACAACGACATATGCAAAGGATACAGATTTCTGTTATCCATGCATACTTACTCACTCTTGGTCAAAATGAAGGATTTCTTTTTTTCTTCAAACTTCACGAAACTGAAGAGAATAAAAAAAGTGCAAATCAAAATTTGTTAGTACGAGGGGATTTTCCGATACATTTCGGAGTTTCCTATCAGCAGTTCCAGTAGACGACTAGAGGCCTCATTGTAGACTAAATTTTGATTTAGATTTTTAAAATCTCATTTAAAATCTTTGAAAAATTATTACATACCTATAAATTTTATTAATAAGTATAATGGGCGTAAGTTTCAAAAAGATCGAAGATTGCTCAAAAGCGAAGGAAGATGTCTCCAATTTTACATGAAATATTTTCTCAAATTTCTGTAAAATCCCTACCCAGTAAATACAAATGGGTGATATTCGCATCATTTCGTTAATTTCATTTAATTGATTATTTTTTTTGTGGGTTTAAATTATAGATATCTAATGAGAGTAGGCCTATAAACGGATTTAAAACATTTTACTACCAGCTTTGGTACCGAATAACTTATCACGAATTGAAAACAGTAGGTATTCAGTTACGGTATATTATTTTACTTACTTGCTTAAAAATAGGAGAATTGGCCCAGTTTGATATGATCGACATTTTTATTTTCTGTGCCGCAATAAGTAATTTTTTACATTAGATTCAAACTTTTTAATTAACCAAGCAGCAAATTTTACTATTCATAATTACGCTTACCCGTAAAAACTGCAACGAAGAATTTTATTTGATCGTAAAGTATTATTCCTCTTGGAGTGAAAAGTACTAATTCACTTATTTACTATGAAGGTATAGGTACGACGTGAAAACTGTTCTTTGAAGATTATGATCATAAAAATATAATCAAGTAGATACTGAAGCACGAGTATACTTATTGAAAATCAAAATACCGCGTGATAAAATATAATTAGGCAATACTTATTTATGTCCGTGCATAAGTACGCATGGTGAATATATTTATCAAGAAATCTACATACAGCTCCTCCTGCGTTGATGGGTGCTTATCAGATTACGTATCAATTAAATTTGAATCCATCTCAGATTTAATATGGACTTCAGTTAACGTGAAAATACAAACGAAGTGCACTATTGTGCTTTAAAGTAGCTATGGACTCTTAGACTATAAATTTTCATCTTCTTCAATTGCATTCAATTCATATCCAGTGTGATAAAGAAGTGGAGTAAATATCCTCATAAAATGAAGTTTTTGAGGATTTACCGCGTATGTATTGTCTGCTTGTTTCCTATCATTTCGAATAAAAAAAACAATAGATGAGGAATGTAACACATCACCCCCTTCTACTTGTACTTATAATTGACTTCAACTCGAAGTGAATTTGGTCAAAATCCGAGGTATGTTTTTTTCGACGCATCTTATAGCACATGAATAATTTCAGGTTTAAGAATTATTTTTTCAGGTTCTATTTGGATACAAGAGGAACATAGAGAGGGAGGGATATCTTTCAATATTTTGGACAAAAATTGAATTTTTCTTATCCTTCATTCCTACAAGAGAAAATACAAATGTCAGGGATGTAAGGTTTCAGAGTAATTAACAATACTCATCTGGAATATTTTTCAAAAAAATCTCAAAAATGCCAATTTTTCGAGTTTTATCCTTTTATCATGCCAATTTTCCTGGGCTATTTCAATGTTCAGTATAGGCAACTTATTCGCCCATTGGGTAATTTTGGTAGTATCTAGTTATATCTAGGTTTCAAGTCATGTTAACCTCTTGTCTGACACCCTGTAGGTAAATACTATGATATTATTTCTGCAGCTCAATTAATGCACTTTTTAGATCAGAATGACAAATTTTATATTTGTAGATATCTGAAGTTAGGCACATTTTATGTGACGAACAAGATAAATTAAATTTTAAAAATTATAGTAGGGAGGAGGTTGATGAATAATTTTTTATCTTTCATTGAATAGTTGAGTGGTTTACAAATGAAAAAATTTCAATCAAATTGTGTTTTAATGACTAACAAGCAAACAAGAAAGCTCTGTTTCAAATTCTGTTAACATTGTCGAAATACAAAAATATTCTCCTTTCCAATCAAAGTTGCAGCAGTAATCCCCCCCCCCAATTGGCTGTCTGTTTATCCACATAACTTTATTACACTAATCAATTGACTTAACGCTTTAAAAATTTCATTATAAAAAATAGATAGTAAGTGAGGTATTAAGTACAAGTACATCTTAAAAATTAATACGAGGTAGCTGAAGATAATTTATCGACTAGTAAAAATTCTTTGGTTCACCACAAATTTTCAATTTCTAACAAACTCATGCCTTTAGTCTCAGGTACAATAAATTTACCGAATATAATGGCAATAAAACCAGACGCCGAGAATATCATCAATACACCGTAAATTTTTATAACCGATACCACCAAAGGATAAAGTTTAACGCAAATAAATATATATAGGTAAACAGTAAGCCACAACACACCTGTCATAACACCCCGTACTTGGGTAGGAAATAATTCTCCGGCCATAAGCCACGGCAGTGAATTCACGCCGATCATTGCAAAGCCTACGCTAAGCCAAATGCAAACCAACGGAAACCAAAATATTGGTTTATCCGGCACGTTCTCAAATACACACTCGTACACGGCCGCTGAAAGATAAGTAATACAAAGGCCAGTAGATGAAACAATGGTCAACGTTTTTCGACCGGCGTGCTCGACGATGGCGGTAAAAATCATGGCGGAAAATAAGCTAAGTAGGACATATATGAGCGATGATGAAAACCCATCTATTGGCGTACCAAAAGCGTCGTAAAAGTTTACTGCATAGAATAGGATTATGTTGATACCGCTGAGTTGTTGCAACAAGAAGTAACTGGATAGAATGAGAAAAGGTTTCCACGCCTTTGTACGGATTATCTTTTGCACGAAAGATTCGTCGTTTGAATTCGGATTTTTTGATAGTTTCGCCTGTATCAATTCTTCCAGTTCCGCGTTTACCGCAGTGGTTTCATTTCGTAACCATTTTAACGATTCGGTTGCTTCCTTCACATTATCACGAGATATCAGCCAGACTGGTGATTCGGGAATAATGAAGATTGCGCAGAAACATAATGCGGAAAAAGCGCTCAAAACTACGGCTGCTGTACGCCAATATAGGAAGTGGCCCAACAGGTACGATGTTAAGATGCCGATTAGTACTGTAGGCCCCGTCAGTGAAAGTAAAATGGCTCGAAATTTAGGCACGTTTGTTTCGGCAATGTAGACAACCACTGCAGGATCCATTCCTAGCAAATATAAGTAGTATAAATTCAAGTTGATTAGTCTATAAGTCGATAGTTTGTGGAAAATATATCTATCTACTTGTTACTGAGTACAAACACGAAAGGACAGTATCTGACCATATCTCATTGAGCAAATGTCGTGAGTTCAGTATCATGTGATGTGTCATTTTCGAGTCAGTACATATTAGATCCTCCTTTAAAAAATTCAACCAAAATCCGAATAACTTTTGCGCCTCCTCCCCACTTTAATAAATATTGTAATTACTGTGTCAATTTTGAATCGGAAAACCTCCATCAATATCTATGGCACAAAAGCGGTATATTTTTGGCGAAGTTTTGAGTTTTAGGTAACACTTGAATAGCACAATACTGGCAAACTTCTTGCAAATATTTGTTTACACTATCATGGCACAAATATGTTACAAGTTCTGCATTTTTGTAGCTACTGTGATGATGTATAAATGACATATTTCTCATTTTTGTAAGATTATATTCTATTGGCATAAATATGACATGAAGTTGATGTTTCAGCTGACATGTTTCTAACACTTGAATGGCATATGTCTAATACACGTTGTGTAGCGCTATCGTGGCACAAACAAACTTTCATTTGACGGGGTACTGGCATAATTATGGCGAACCATTAAATAATGACATGCTTCTGACTTGATTATGGTACAAATATATGAGTTGGCAGTGGGATGTCTTTGACATTATTATAACACTATTTTGACACAGTTGTGGCATGCTTCTGACAACATTATGACATTATCTTTGACACATTTGTGGCATGCTTTCGACACTACTTTGGCACATTTCTGATGCAATTGTGGGATATTTTTGACATACTCGTAACTCTAGAATATTTTGAGCTGCTTGTATCATGGGTCTGATATATTTCAGTGAAGATATGTTGCAACTGGATCAAAAATTGGTCAAATTGATGTTAGAATCATGCCAAAAATGTGCCAAAATAGTGTCATAATGTTGTCAGAAGCGTGCAGCTACTAAGTTGTATAAGTGCCATGATCAAGAGAAAAGCATGTCAAATGTCATTATTATGACAAAAATTTACTGCCAAAACAAAGTCAAAAGCATGACACTTCTGTGTCAAAAATGTGCCAAAGTGATGTCAGAAACATGTCAAAATGGTTTCACAATTCTGTCAGAAGCGTGCCACCACTAAGTCACATGGGTGTCATAATCACATCAAAAGTATGTCAGATGCCATTATTATTACAATATAGTGTACTGCCAAAACACAGTTCAAAACATGCCTCAACTGTAGCAAAAACGTGCCAACGTCGCATAAAAAACATGTCATAACAATATCAAATCGATTTTACACTGTTGTTGGAAGCATGTCACTTCTAAGTCATTATATAAGTGTCATAGTCAAGTCAGAATCATTTCATTACTATGTCAATAGTGTATTATCATTGTTTATCTTGTCAAATAAATGTCGCATCATTGTCAGGACCAAAAAATGAAGTAGCTAATGTCCTATAGGTTTTCTTATACTAACTGCCGCAGTAGCTGAATTGGTTAAGACATTGATGAAAAATTTTTTTTTAATTTTGTAAGTCAATTTACAATAACAAAATTAATTAATAAATGCCTTAATATAGGTAATACAGTGACTTATAACAACGGAAAATGAAATATGTTACAAGCAAGTCATTTTTGCGATAAAATGCGTAATTTTTCTATCAGAAGAGTGCCACTATGATGTCAAATACATGTCATTGATATGTCACAGTAATGTCATAGGCATATCATGAGGAAGTCATTTTAGAATCATTTTGATGTTACAATTGCACCATTCCAATGTCACTGTTACGAGTTGGACAAATATTTAGTAATCTCTGATTAACTGAAGTTTCGCCAGAAGTGTGCCATTTTTGCAGGCCAAAGTCTCACGTCAGAACTGTGTTATATGATGCTACATCTCTTGACACTATTCACATGACAGGATACTTATTTGGACCCTTTTGAGTCAGTGAACACAAATTAAGAAAAAAGTTGACGAGTGTAAAGTTTCATTATTTTATACCCTTAAAAGTGATTTTTAATTTTTTTTTGAACTCTTCAAACTGTATTTCTGTATGCCGAAATACCTATTGAGAACTCCCGATAAATGTACAAGCGATGAAAACCGCGTAGGTAGGTCTAATAATTTCATTTTTGAAAATTTTTGACCTTCGAGTATAAGTCAGTTTTGCAAATTGAAAAAATGAGTGACAGAGCAGGAATTTTTATAACATCACTTTGTGGTAATTTCGTAACTATTGTGAATTCACTATTTGAAGATTTCTAGCAAAAAAGGAAAATTTTGCCCACCTTACAGGGAATATCATGTTGCCCCTACAAATTACTAAGAACTGAAACGTTTCGCGAAGATCAGACTGAAAAAGCATTGCGTTGCATGTATACGAGTAAGCAGTTACAAGATAATAGCACAAATTTCTAGAAGAATTGACGGCTGAAATTAATGACGCGTTGATTTGTTTCATTTTACAACTGTTTTCAATTTAGAAATAAAAAAAGCTGGTCTTATTTCACCTTCTTAATAAAACCTGTCTTATTACGTCAAATTAAATTTCGATAAGCACCTAATAAGTACCACACAAATTCGATGGAAAATTAACGCCTTGTTAATAAACTAATCGACAAATCGATTGTGATACCTATTCGTACTTCAAGGTATATTTATCTATGTTCGACTTACCAATAGCACAACCAGTAATTAATCTGCCAACACAAATCATAACAACGGAAGGAGCTAGAGCTATTATTGCCCATCCTACGGCAAGGGGTAAAAATGAAACTTGTATTGTTCTCTTTCTGCCAATTGCCTCCATTAGTATGCCAACTAGTAGAGCGGCTATAGGCATGGAAATAACGCTGACGCTAGCTGGTAATAAAAACGTGTGTAGGTAAATGCTTTATTTCCCAAGACTTTTCGATTTACATGGATTCTAAAAAATCTAGATTTCTGATATTTTTAAAACTCTTTTTTTCAATCATGTTATCTATCAGTTTTCTATAGTAAGAAAACTCCTTTGTTCTTAAAATCAAAAATCCGTTTCAAAAAGCTGAGCATTTTGTTTGAATTATGGTTTTTGAAATTCATAATCCGAGTAATCTGAAAACGGATTTTGCAAAAAATCGTGTAAATCGAAAAGATTTCTATGTATGTAAATGTGTGAAAAAAAGATTAAATAATATTTTGATCAAGATATTATGGTGTATACTCGCACCTATCCATGATACTTCCTCCGTTGTTACATGTAATTCAGAATTTGAATGTTGCAATTGAGGTAATAATACTGCTGAAAATCCTTGACATATACCCAATGATAAGTGCAACAGAAGACCGATTAATGCTGCAGAAATCTATGAATAATAATAGAACAGTAGGCGTAGATGTGCTTGAATATAAATGATTTTATATTTTTACAATTACCTACGTTATATGTTCTTACCTGCTTAAAGATGGAAGAATTCGCCCAACTCGATGTAATCAACATTTTTCTTCGATGGGACACGTTCTTTTTTAAAAATATTTCACTATGGTTAATTAATCAATCTAAAATATACATACGCACACGATTTTATTGAATACAGTTGGCATACTCTAGCTTACATAAGCTATTGTCTGAGTTGAATTATTCGATAAAATAATTTACTTATTTAGTCTGGCAAAAATTTCGCACTCTTTAAGTGTTTCATAAAGGGGATTAATTTTTTCAAGAAACCTGACAAGTATTGTATATGCACGTTCGATGTGATACCCAGTTTACGTCATGTTAGCGACATTCTACACACAAATGATTGTCAACACGTGGTTTTACCCACTTGTAGCTCCTATTACATACGCCGATAACCATTAATCTATCTCATGATCCTAGGTTTCAAAATATTGATACATACATATCGTACATGTACAATTGTATATTTTCGTTGTTTTTTTGTAATCAGTGTTTATCAATTTGAAAACAGTAATTTTTTTAAACAATCGAATAAATTAGATAGGTATTTACTATATGAGTACCATAATAAACGGTATGATAACTTCTAGATATTTCATAATCTTAACCCCCCCCCCTACTTATTCTAGAAGTCATCGATGTGAAGATGGCATATTGGTTATACCACGGCTCACTAAAAGAGAGGTCGTAGGTTCGAATCCCACTATGGGCAAAACGTACGCGTAATTAATGCATTGTGTGCATTTAACAACAATTACACGCTTACGTTCCGAGCACTACCAGTTACAACAGAGATAATTAGACAGAACGCCATCTATTATCAGAATCAAAAAGCTTGTAACTGGTTTCAGCGCCTACTCGTGAACTCAGGGTTGTAAAAACCTGGCTAGCGATGCGGTAAGTTACCTGTAGATAGCGTAGAAAGCAACGGGAAACTACTACGCGAAAGCTCAATAAAAAGACCTCCATAGAAACCATTCTGATACTATAGGCATAAAGAGCATGTTCGTGTTGGCCTTATCCACTTGGGTGTATCAAAGGATGGCGGATGGTCGATTTCAGGCAACTTGAGATCTATTTGATTTAATATCCCCTATACCACAATTGGACTCTTGAACTTTTTATACATCTGTTATGATTGTCTTGAAAAAAAAAAAGATGAAAAATGGCTAAATAGTCTACATGGATTTGCAGAAATTTTTTTTTCAAACGAGCATATCCCTGTCCCTTTAATTTGGAGGTCAAGCCAATATACATGTATAGACTAGATATACTTACATGGTATAGTTTCCAGCTACTGGGGCTACTCATTGTTATGGAATACTCTATGTAGAACGGAATGAGTCGGGGATGGGTAGGGACAGGGTCTCAAAAATTCAGGTGGAATTTTTTCACATCAAAGCTAACATTTTGTAATAGATACTTTGAAAGAAATTCTGACCAGGGACCAACTTCAGGACCAGTATCTTATCTGGCATACAGTCTTTGGAAAACAATTCACCGATGTTGTAGTTATGAAGAATAATTTTTGTGCATGCACGTTTATTGAGAGATACTCATCGACTAGGCACTTCGAAGCTATGGAAACGTGTACTCAGCTGAGCAGCTTTTAGCTTGATTTTCCTACGACGAATGAGGAGGGTGGAGAATATCAACAAAATCCGTTTTGGGATCCTAGACGACTATTACGACCATTTTTGACAATGTCAGATATTTATTATTATTTTTAATTTTTCCTTCCGATAACTAAAATCATTTACTATGCTGAATACTGACCGAAATCGTTCAAATTTAGATAATCGGCTCAGTTTTCCGGAAAATTAGATGTATTATGAGTGGAGATGACCTTGGGTCAAAATTCCGTTATGCCCAAATTTGGGAGAGGGGGTCTTGAGGAGTCAAAACCGCCAAAATTATTCTTTTTTAGTCCAATTGATAGAAAATCTATTGTTGCATAATATATTCAAAAATCAGCTTCCTAGGTCAATTAAGAGAGAAGATAATGAGGGTTTGACCTTGGAAAAGGGTTGTTCATCCCCTATCTCCCCACCAGATTGAGGTAGGAAGTTGAAATTTGGTATGTAGATTTAGTACGAGTTCTGTATGTGCTTTTTGGGGGGTTTGACTGTTTAGCCTCATTGCTCCCCCCGCATAACCGTTAAAAAGTTGTTTACTGATCGGTTTATCTCATTTTTTGATTTTGTTCTTCGCATATCTCCTTCCCCAAATTGGGCTAGGAAGTTGAAATTTGATATGTAAATTTAGTATGGGTCATTCCTTAAGCAATAAGCATCCCTTAAAAATCCTCTATACGAAATAAAATTGGAATATTGCGTTTAATCATTTGAAATTGACGTTCTACATTTAATTCAGAGGACGTTTTTTGAAAAATAATTCTTTCGTAAGATTTCAAAAAATCGTGAAAAAAAACAAAAAGCAAAGTTTTAAAAACCGATGAAAAAAGAAGAAATAGCGAAAATCTGGCCACCATGATCATTTTGGTTTTAAATATGTGTAATAATTCCATTTTTAAAATAAATTGTCTATAGAATTTTATTTTTTATTTTTTGAACATTTTTGAAATTTTTATAACTTTGAGTCAGTTTTACTACTTGAAAAGATTGAGTTGGAAAGCTGAAATTCTTACCATACCATTTTGAGATCGTTTCGAAATTATTATGACCCCGCCATCCGCAGATTTTCAAAAAAAAAAAAAAATTAACCCATCCTAATTGATATCTCATCTGATGTGAAAATACAATGAAATTAATAATCAGAGCTTGAAGCAGATAATATCTACTGCCTTCATCTACTCCTTAAACAGAGATTCTAATGATCGCTAAGTTACAATAAAAGAAGTTCTTCGGATTCTCTACAATATGTTCTTACAATCTGTATGGTCTCCGAATGGGTTTGCTCCTTCATTGAAGTATTTAGACAATTCATGTTGCATACACGTGAAAAGGTTGCAATTCAATTTGAAATAAGGAAAATATTATGTTAGGGTACCTACTTCAGTAATTGAAAGGTTAAAAAGAGGGAAGGGAAAATTTCTTGAATGTGGTAGAAAGAGGACCTGCTAAACGTAGCCCCTTCTCCGGGATTCTCACAAAGTGCCTAAAATTTTTAATTTTCTACAAAATATGTATTTATTTCCAAAAAAATTTGAAAATTTGAAAAATATTAATTTTTATGCCTGTTTAAAAAATTATAAACAGTCGCCTTATGTCAATTTGCAATATTTGTTTAAAATTAAAAAAAATTTTTGAAACTAAACACCAATGTGGTGGGATGTGCTGGCGAGAGAGGTCAAGTTGCAGATACAAAATTATTAGCATGTTCATTAGACGTCATTTTTCAACTTTCTTCATTCCCATCTAATAAAACGTCTCAATATTGTATAATTTCAGCCTGTGAAGATCGTCACCCTTTACACAATTTGATTTATTTGTACCAAATGTTTTTAGAAATTACAAGTTACTCAATTAAGTAATCACTTTTTTCATGATCTCCTGAAAAATAAGATGGGGAAGCAGTCTTAGTAATTTGGATACGAACTACTACTTCGCCTATGTGCAGTCTGTTAACTGAGTATCTGAATCAGAATTAACTTCAACGATTTACTATCCTTCTAATCGAAAATAAACGAATACGTACCTTACTAAAGCAAACATTTCTCGTACAGAAGGCTACAAAAAATTAATAAAATATGTAAGTAGGCATAGGTATTATTTTTTCATCGCTTTCAATGATATCTAGTTTAATAATTTATGCAAATGGTTTTCTAATCGAAATGTAAAATAACTTTTATAACAAGAAATAAGATGTATATATAAGTTGCACATTTTGATGAAATCATTCCACTCGATCTTCATTTATCTAAAAAACTATTTTAAAATTCGATAAGTTAGTATTACAGGTTCTATTTCATGCGAAAAAAAAATCAGATTTGCTTCTATTCATAATTTTGAGTTGACCATTGAACCATATTATATCTTATATTCGCGAATATACTTTCCTTTTAATTAAACCGAATACGTATAAATGCAAACTTAAAGTGATACCCAACAAAAACAACGAGTGCAGAAAGGTAGGTAGGTAAGGTATCCAAATAGCATCGCACCTGATTCCTGATAACTAGAAAAGATTTTAAAACGAGTGGGGGAATAACTAGTAGGCATCCTTTAGTCTACTTCATTGACTAATGTAAAATTATTTAAACTCGTTTGTACGTTGAAAAATGAAAACGGATTGATTAAACTTGTACCATGGTGAACGTAAAAATAAATAAGTATTAAAGTATTTTACAACTAGTTCGATTTGTGCGCGCACAAGTTGTTGTTTTTTTAAATTTCGCGTCATCTGCGCTACTAATTTATTTTCACAAATCGTCGTGAAGATTGGCAGAAGTAAGTTGAAGAGTGCATTTCAAATATACTTACGTACGTAATATAAATTGTATAGCTAAGGAACCGGTTTACAGGTATATCGTACAGACCAGTGAGTTAATATTTTACCGTTTTGTAATTTGATATAAAAATAGACCTATGAGTAGATTTATTTACCTACGTAGAAATAAGTACGATTAGATGAGCAGAAAGTCAACTCGCATAATTTTATATAATCTTGAGGACGCGACGAGGTGTATTTTGGACACCACTGTTAAGAGAATATTTTAAATTATACGGCGACTTTGTTAGAAAATAAGCCCCCGACTTAAAATTCCAAATGAAGGCAAATGGTGCTTATTTCAGCTAATTAAGTTACTTGTTTCGAAAAGTCTACCGATTTGTGGAACGTCGTCGTATCCTTATGAAAACATTAATTTTAACGAAATTTCACAGCGCGACGTTGGCTCGATGTTTAAATTTCTCCTGAAATGTTTCGCCAAAAACCTTACGGTCCGGTTGTATAAACGTACGTAAGTACGTTAGGTACCTATCTACCTACATATCTATCTATCCTGCTACCTATCTGGTACCTGGCTGTGTTCAAAGGTGAAAATTTTATCTAATGGATATCTACGTAGTTTAAACTTGCATGCAGTATTTGTACTTACTACACCAAAAACTTATTCAATGAATAACCATTAGGTACTGTATGTTTTAGTGCGATCTCTACTCTCTACTTTTCTACACCCAATATTTGGTAACTCATTTTTACGGATTGTTGCCGTATACGCTCATAAATGTAGAAATGTACCTGCGTTGTATGCGTGTGAAGTCTTTTACTTGGCTAAATGATTCGCTCATTATTAGTTTTAATGATGAAAACGAATAATTAAGTTACTGATAAGCGTGAAAAAATTAACGATAACCTTCCTAGACTGAGATTTTGTATTTAGTATTTTATCAATCCGTTTCATTAACCATTGTGAAATAGGTAGATACCTATGTAAATTATGTTGCTATCTAATTAGAGTTAGTCGAAGTTTAGAGTGAAAATAAGAACGAAAACAATTTCTCACATTTTGTTAATTTTATTTACACTTCGATTAGTCAATATTATTGCAGCACTGAATAGCTTGGATTTTTATAGCCTAATTTTTTAGGTCACATGAGGGTAGGAGAGAGCAGGAGAGTACCAATAAAATACGTTTTGGGGTCTAGAACGCCTTCAAGATCATTTTTGGGCATGTCGAATATTCATTCTTTTCATTAGTTCTGCTCCCAAAAAACTAAAATCATTTACTCTGTTTTATACCGATCAAAATCGCTCAAATTCAACCATTAGCCTTAGATTGACGAGTGAGTAAGATCTTTGGTGCAAATTTAATTATGTTCAAATCTGGGACAGAAGGTGCTGAGGGGCAAATATCACCAAACTGATATGTGAAGTTTTTTTTCCTTTTGACCGTAAAAAAGCAAGTTCTTGGCATAAATCTCTCCTCCCCACACTGAAATAGGTAGATTAGCAAGTATTTTATGCATGCATTTGAAAGGTTTTGACTTTTCAGCTGCTTGCATTCTACCCTACCCTCGCTTCTATAGATCTAAAAAAGTAAATTTTGATTAGATTAGGTTCATGTTTTGCCATTTTTTTGAGTTCGCTTTAAGAATATCTTCCTCTTTAAATTGAGATGTGAGGTTGAAATTTGGCATGCAGATTTAGTATGCTTTTTGGGAATTTAGACTTCTCAGCCCTACTGTACCCCTTCACAATCACAAAAAAGCGTTTGGAAGTTGTCCCATTCCCATTCTCATTTCTTCACTAAACGGATCTATGAGGCTGAAATTGGTATATAAATTTATTAGGCGTTCTAAATGTGCCTTTTGTAAACTTTAACCATCAGATCCAAGATTAATTTAGACTTTTATCATTGATTAAGAAAAAACATCGTAGAGCGCTCGTTTTCAGACTCCAACTTTGGTTTCACATTTCGTCTGGTTTCATTCTATAGACCTAAGATAGATTTGAAGAGGCTTCGAAGTCCTTATAATTGATAGAGAAAACATGGTACATCAACTAGATTAGCTATTAAATATTAATTCTTCAACTTTTCGTTTTTTTTTTTTTGTTTTCTGCACAATTTGCAACCGGCACCATAGGTGGGGTTTAGTGGATAGATCTGGAGGTGCTAAGCCTCGTACATGGCAGAGCAAAATAACGGATATACAGCTTCAATTTTGTAGGTTTCATATGAGAAAGAACTAAGGTTATTCGAGAAAAATTGCTTCGATATTTCTGTTAATTTTAACGATGTTTTGAACTTTTTTTTGAAATTTGAATAGGTTTCCAATCCCCTGTTTGATATATTCAGCCTACGCGCAGAAAAACTTTCTGGGCGGGTGGAGAGAGGAGAGGGCAGCAGGGGGGGAGGTTATTCAATATCTACGTGGGATACTGAAATCCACTGATGACCGACACAGTTCAAAAAAATTAAGATTTTGTCTTCGATGCTGCATGGTTCCTTCTAAAATACAAGCTCTAGCTATGAAATTAACTGCGTTGAGCCTAAGTTCCGGAGCTATTCTATATTGCTTAGAAATGTCAGAATGCGGTTCTGGAATCAGGACCTTTTTTATTGGAAATTTGACTAGCTATATTTTTTAATCCAACTTTTTTTCTGTATCGCGTATACGAACAAAGTTATACAAAGTTATTGGTAAAAAAATCGGTTTTGGAGCTCAATTGGGGATATTCGAGGAGAAGCATTAGTCCGATTTTGGATATTTTTGACTGGATAAGGTACCATTAAATGATTAGTATAGAAGCTTCTGTTCTTCTCAAGTAATAATATCCCAAACAGCTGCCTGTTATAGAGTTAAATAGGTGAATTTTTATTTTTGAAATTAAAAATTACGTATTCTAACTAACAACATTGCACATAATATTTTCATTACAGATGATCACTTGGTGGAAAATCGTACTAGTACAATGCTCGCTTCTAATAGCATGCTGCAATTCTGCCAATATCTTGGGGATCGCCACCTACGACGGGAACAGTCACTGGTTGGTAATGCAGGCAATTTTCAAAGCGTTGGCTGATGCAGGACATCACGTCACCGTGATCACACCTCATTCTAAAAGCACAGCGAACATTAGCCTGATCGATATTTCAAAATCGTTACCACTACGAAGGAATGCATTTACCTTCGATTTCATACGTCCAGAATACGATCGACCGTATTTAACGTTAAACGTACTACCTCGGTTGAGTTTAGGTCAATGCGATAAAGCTCACAGTTTACCGGAAGTTCGTCGCTTATTAAATGGTAGGTAGATGTAAACAATGAATAATCTGTTTTTCGAGTAAAAATCTGCGAGACCATGGTAGATTTTCGTACCTACCTAGCTACTTTTGTAATTAAGCTCGTGTTACAAAAGCTTTACGTAATATGGTTACTTGACCTACAAAATAACACAGACGTAGCGTAAATTTTATTCGCGAAATAAATACCTACCTACCTACGAGTTGATATTTAGCTAAACTTATATCTAAGTACTCCGCGGTTGTATACGTGTGTAGCTCAACCTACGTCTACACCAAGCTATTTATCTACTATAATCTGATGGTGGTACGTATGTAGCTATGATATGTACTTATAATTTTCAGGCGAACATAAATTCGACGTCGTTATCTCGGAAATATTTGGAGCAGACTGCGACGCTGTATTTGCTCATTTATTGAAAGTACCATTGATATCGGTCGTTACTAGCGCCATGTTACCTTGGGCAAGTTACAGAGTCGGTAATCCGGAAAATCCGTCCTACGTTGCCAATGTACTTTTACCATACGCTGGACCAATGTCTTTCGACCAAAGACTGATCAACACTCTGTACAATATTTACACCTATTTCATCGATACCTATAGCAACTCCTTGGTTACCTCGATGAATCGTAAACATTTCGGAAATCAGGTGCCATCGGTTCAGAATATATTTCAAAAGACTTCGTTAATATTTGTGAATAGCCATTTTACCGTCGATCAGCCCAGACCTTTTGTGCCGAATGTTATCGAAGTAGGAGGTATACATTTGCCTCCGGTTAAACCTCTACCTAAGGTAATGTTTGAAATATCTAATCATGATGGTGAAGTTATTCGTACGACGGGTAGCCATGGTCATTGAGCAACGTGTTGTAACATGTTACAAACGTTTGAAATTTTTTTAACATTAATAATGTGCATAGTATCTAGATCTACCTAAATTCAAATCAACAAAATACCTGTAAAAATTTTGATCGATAAAAAAATTTCTTCTCGTTATTAGAATACATTTAACCTTGAAAATCTGCATAAAAAGTAAGAGCTTGAAAGATAGGTGGCGAATTAAAAAAATAAAATAAAATGAATAAATTACATTTTACGTTTTTTAAATAATATACAGACCAATTAAGTAGATAAATTTAAAGGAAATAATTTCCTATCTGAATCGACACACACGTGAATGATAGAATAAATAATTAAACACGCACGATTCTTGATTTCGAATGATTCTCGAATCGATAAGTGTTTAACATTCATAAATGTACTATGCAAAATTTTAACCATTGAAGCTGAAGGTTAAAAATAGTTAAATAACATTTTTATTAGGGTGGGTCATTTTTACATTTTTTTTTTTTTTTCAAAATAAAAACGTAACAGGGCGCAATAGTTAAAAAAAAGTTCAAATCAGGATTGTGCTGTAAATTTACACCAGTTATTTTACAGTAAAATAATGTGTAAAATAATGTAAAATAACCTATGTAATTATTTTACACGTGTAAAACAATGTAAAATAACTCTCGCGTAAAATAACTAGAATTTAATTTTTATTAGTTTGGAAATTGAAATAACTTGAATTATGAATGCTGCAAAGAGAAAAAGTAATTAAAACAATACCCTGACAAGTGGGAAAAAACGAACATTAATTACTTTAACCAACTACATCAAAATTTCAAAATCACTTTGAAAATATTCGAATAAAATGCATTTCGCCTATTATCAGTATTATCTACACTTATCAGTGTTTT
>FIZR01016049.1:0-10604 GCA_900060175.1 Ferrisia virgata
AATGCCTTTATTTTTTTGCTGACTTCTGCGAAATTGACAGGAAATGCTTTTTTGTACTGCTTTACATTGAAAACAACAAAACATTTCATTTACAGTTCATTAAGTGTGCATAAATTTGTTTTTTTTGTTTTTTTTTTTTCAAAAAATGTAGTACCTCAACTTCAAAGCTGTTTTTCTCAAAACTCACTTTTTTCAAAAGTCAATTTCAAAAATTTCTAAAAATTCGAATTTTTGACTTAGAGACCTCGGGTTTGGACCATTACAACCGGAATTCATCCCACTACTGCCCCATGGTCTTAACTCCATACCGACAGAATGGGCCCTTTCGATATAGAAGTACACATTATTATTCTATCATTTGGATGAAATTAAATTCATTAATAGTTATTGGACTATTTTTAAATGTTAATTTAGGTGATCAACTACTAAACTTTTTAAATCAATTTGAGTTTCAAAAATTAAAATTGAAAAAATATACGAGTCAACGCTGTTAACGAACATATATACCCATTGATGAAGGGGTATTTAAGACATTTTTTTGTCATATAGCTCATTTTTTCAAATAGAACACCGTAAACTAAGTACAATGATTTTTCTGAAAAATTCTCACTAGAATGATCAACTATTGGTACAATTTACCTTATATTATATTTCGAATTCTGTCTAGTAACTTTTATTAATGGTATACTCTGCAGCCGAACAGTCTCGTTCACAACTTCCCGAAGACCCTGGAATAACGTTTACAGCAGCATAGTACAAATATCGATATTTTTTTTTAAAGAATATCGGTTATATCGATATCGTTGCGATCACTACTTTCCAGTATTTTGTAGTAAAGTGAACTGCGCGTGAAAAATTTCCTATATCTGCTGGTTCATATAAATACGTTTGGTTCGAATTTGTCGTGAAAAAAATTACACAAAAGATAGCTAACTTAATAATTAGTGAAGAAATATAGCGTGCTTGACGATCGAGAAAAAAAAATACTGAAAATAATATCAACGATGGTGGGTTTTGTTCGTGTCACCCAAAAGAAGACAGTTTCGTCGAAATGGATAAAAAATAATGTAGGATAATGGATACATGTTCTTTGTAATAAAGACGAAAAAATTATCGAAACGAAATCGTCGTTAAGTTTATTACGCGCTAAAAAGGTTGTGTATAATACGCGCAGGACGCGCGAGACATCCGAGACAAAGAGGTGAACGAAAGCAAAAAACAAAAAACAAAAAGAAAAAAAAACACGAAGAAAAAAATTACGAAATAAACTATTCGAATAAATCCATTGTTTTCTCGTCGTTTTTATTGACTTCAAAGTTTGCCGAATATGTACGAAATTCGACGAACCAACGAAAACAAGTAGGGATGATTCAGAAAGTTTTGTGAAAAACAGAAGGACGTTCGGTGTTTCATCGTTATACAGTGAACTTTCATTCGGTGGTTACAGACCTCGTGGATCTAAGGGTTAGTTGTACTGATATTTTATTTTTCTATACTATATTTTTACGCTCTCGTTTTATTTTATTTCTATTGTATTTTAGTCACGTTGTGTGTATTTGTGCTTTTTGCTGTGTATCACTGTTCTAGTGTATACTTTGTTTTTAATGATAGAAAGAAAAGGGGAAAAAAAATACGACTTCGAATGTTATGTAACCGATACTGAAATTTGATTCCGACGTCAGAAGTCGAATATAAATTTTTTTCACCAACTTATTTATTTATTCCATTCGAAGAGTAAATGATTTCGATCGCCTTCGAAATGTGTCTAGTATTTGAAAAAATTTTTTTTTCTCTCGTATTTGTATAAATATCTGGTGAATAAGTTCGAGTTAATTTTGTGACAAGGCGAATAATTATTGTTCTGTTGGATTTGTGTGATTTATTCATCCGAAGTGCGAAGTGTTAAACACTCCGGTTAATTATTCAACTATCGGTGAATTTTTTATCGTGTTTTAAACGTGCAAAGAAGTTTTACGTTACGTCGTTAAAAACTGAAAATAATGGAAAAAAACTTTCGAGTCGTTTTTTTTTTGTTTTTTTGTTTTTATTCCATCGTTATCCCTGTTTTATTTTTGTTTCTCTTCCGTTTTGATGTCGAAGAAATAGTGAAAATTTCCAAAGTTGAAAAATGACACGTGACCGTGTGACGACACTCGGTCGAGCTAATTAAAATTCGTTTCGAAAGCTCGTTGTCAACTTGGTCGGAAAAACATAAGACGCCACGCCAACAGCAGCTAACTGCCAGAAAGTCAACTTTTTCGTCGACTGTATTAGACACGTTCGTTGTAGGGTTCATGAGCAGGGAGGATGGTGTAATTTTCGAAATTATTAGATAATATTTTAATTCATCTCACGCTTCGATGAGTACGAGCGTGTGATTGGGTTCTTAGATGGAATCCCCGTATTGCCTCTTAAATGTGCTGTGCTGTGCTGTGCTCTATTTTAAAAGGTCACAGATATGGTGTCTAAAAAAAAGTATAAGTTGCACCTGTAATAAGTTCAACTTAACATCCTGGTATCTTTTTGCATAAGTCGATCGGTTTTCGAGTATTTGCATTTAGATGATTTCGATCTGTTCTTTGGCGTGTTGACTTTAAAATAATTTTTGTTGTGTTTTGAAGTTTATTCTCATCATTGTCGTAAGATTTGAAACTCTCGCTATGAAAATTTTTGTTTTCGAAGTTCAGTTTATTCTGCCCTAACGAAAGCTCGAAATTAAAAAAAAAAAAGTCTCAGCGAATAGTTTTAATTACGATAGTTTTACCAAAAAATATAAACTGCAACGTGTCCCATGTTTCAATCGGAAACTGTAATGTTACTTTGCCCTCTTTGACGACAGGATAAAAAAG
Source organism: Ferrisia virgata (assembly GCA_900060175.1). Classification (NCBI taxonomy): domain Eukaryota; kingdom Metazoa; phylum Arthropoda; class Insecta; order Hemiptera; family Pseudococcidae; genus Ferrisia; species Ferrisia virgata. The sequence continues at coordinate 2,850 of FIZR01016049.1, forward strand.
TGAAATATGATTATAGTTGAAAGTATTTTGGAGTCCATTGCTGCAAAATATTTTGAAAATTTTCCAAAAACGTTGATCTTCCGGTGATTTTTGAACTGTTACTAGGCGTTGCATTGTGAGATTTGAGAACTAAAACTTCTACCTATTCAGTATAAGATCATTTGGCGACTATTGAAGGCCAGACGTTGCAAATTTTTTGAAAACTTGCAAAAATCGATTCACCTCGTAACTAATATTGTGATAACATTTTTCGCAGCGCCGAATTAAGTAATTTATTTTCAAAGGTGTAAGAAATGAAATTTGTGACTCGTCTTAATTAGCTCTTTTCTGCTGCTAGATGAAAAAAAAAATCCATCAAGTACTATACATATGTACAAGGCGAAAGAAATGCTTCATTTATAACACTCGACAACCTTTATTCATTACTGTAACTCGAATGTTCTTTGGGAGGGGGGGGGGGTTTCTTCAATTTACCTTGCATTGTACGTTCGGCATTGTTGCAGCAAAATTAACGAGTTCATGGGTGTGATTTTTAATTCCAACAAAGGATCGATGTTTTTTTAATCTTTTTAGACAACTGAAAAAAAAAAATTAGTGTGAAGGTTCCTCCTGAAAAAGTGCAAAGAAATAACATCACTCGATGGGTGGTTCTCGTTTCTTACAATCATTCTCATGTAAGTAAATGAGGTTCGTTATCTGCTTACATTAATCGAGTTGTGAATTTTTTTGCACTTTTTATCTCTGTTCTATGCGAAGCTTTGATCAATCTTGGAACCACTATCTATAGTTTATAAACCTCATTTTCGATTTCTTTTCGATCAGTGTGCTATAAAATTGATTTTTTGGCTGCTGTTGAAAAGTTGAACGAATAGTTTTCAAACGGCGATATGATTCATCCAAATGCGAATACGAATCGATTAATCGAAGACGGTTGCCAATACCATATGATTGAAGAATAAGCAGCAATGAAATTTATAATGGAAAAATGTATACCTATGGTTACCAATCAGACGTCGAAAGTCTAAACCTACCTCAATAATTTGTTGATTTTTGTTCGGCATTATTGATTCAACTTCTCATGTATTTCTATGGTTTCTGTCGTACTTTTTGTACCGAGTTCGGGGTCCTTATTCGTGTTACCAACGATTTTCATTGTCGCGTTTAAATTAAAGCGCAATATTCCGAAAGGACGTGCTTCAAATGGGCGAAGAGAGTTTGTGAGGGGGGATGGCGGGGGAGGGGGCGTGATAATGCTTTGTCGCCGTGTCGCTCATCGCTTACAAACGTTATACTTACTGGTATTTACGCTTTATAGATCAAGGTGGTATTGAAAGTACGTATATTTGTGGGGGAAGCGCGAGTCAATGTGGCGCGAGACTCGCGAATTTAGTTGTGGAAGTTAATTTATCGGAAGATTGTGCACACGAATCGGAAGAATTTAACGAGGCGAATTTTTTCCACCTTGGGAGGTATTTTTTTCCTTTTTTCTTTTTTTTTTTTTGACCCCGAAAGATTGACAGACCGTCGCCTTCGGCATATCTACCTTCTATATATAAGCTTTAACGCGTTATACGACAAAAAGCTCAATTTTCTACTCGAGACGTCTCCAGTTTGTGTATATATATATATATATATATATATATATATATATATATATGTATAGAACAATGGAGAGTAAGAACGACATCGATGATGACGACGACAAAAAAAAAAAAGGAAAAAACACGTTTGAATCGTCGACTGGAAAATTTCAAGGCGTTGAAATGTTTTTCATCGAATGAATCTGGTAACGTGATACTTAGACTTACGTATTGTATGTACCTTATACCTATTACCCACTTTCAAAGTATTGAGGAAAATTTGAAACGAGGTAAATAGCGTTAAAGCGAACGAATCCGTTAGACAAACGAAAATTTTTTTTAACACGATAAACGTTTTAACGCGTTGATTAATTACACCAATGGTTTTGGTTTTGAATTATTTACATTGAGAGTAATCGATTTTTCGTGTTGTGAAGTATAGAATTACCGTCGTCGTTGGCAAGACTAAAAACAAAAGCAGCTTGCATACTATCAACTTTTCTCAGACAAATTTTACAACAATCCAGAAGGATTTTCTTGTCTTATAGTACACCACATGAGTTTCAAGTTTACTTCCCTGTCGATCCTTTGAAAACGAGTGAAAAACTGGTGGGTGAATTTTCTGCGATTTTTTTTTCCCGCCACAGTTCAGTTCATTAGTAATTGTACCGGAGCTTAACGTTTGAAATATTACACCTTCGTATCTGTTGTACGTTTATTTTCATGTTCGATTTGTACGATGTTGTGTACGCATAACTGACTACAATCTACTCAACGAACATCAATTTGCTGTCGCATTTATGATAAATGTAAAAAAGAAATACATCTGTGGGGTACGTCTTTAACTTAGTTTGGAATTCGCTGCAAAAGTGTCATCCTCAAAAACAATATTTTGCTGTATTTGGATGAATTAAGCTGGTTTGAGGCTCTCAGCAGGCTCCCACCTTCACTCCTCTCTGGTACGACTTGAGCTGCGTGCCAAAATTCAGCTTCCTTAGTTGATTAGAACTTGAGAAAGAATTGTGGTTGTAAAATTTTTACTTTTCTTGGATGAAAATGGTCGAAACCTTGAGTTTTATAGCCACTCGAGTCGTCCGAATAATCTCTTCTCAAAATTTTGATTCAGCTGATTTTCAATTGGTTTTCAGCCGACATGACAGTAATCAATTTTCAAGTTGCCTAAAAGATAACAAAAATAGAACAAATGTTCTCTCTTTTTCCCACCTCCTTTGTAGGTTGATAGAGTGTAATAGTGTAATCGCATAAATTTCCCTAATAGAGTTTTATCGCAAGTGAAAATTGAAAATGTTTTCGAGTCTTCGAGTCTTCGAGTGCAGCTTATTAAATTACACCTACCTAAACCTACGACAATTTGCATAGAAAGGACGAAAAATTTGTTCAAGAAATTATCCGCCCTATTTGTGAATTAATTCCTTGAAAAACATTTTTTACCCACTCAATTCGTATCCCTTACCAACTTAATGTTATCTTTATGAAAATGTCCCGGATTTATTCCCCGTTATTTTTTTTCAAATCCAAAAAGTCCTTATTTGTCTTTTGTTCTATGATAAGTATGTGATTATCGGAGAAACCCTAGAAAGCATGCTCTGTCCAACTGAATGGGAGGCGGGGGAGGGGAAGAGAGAGGTATCAACGATATCAGTTTTGGCAGTTTTAGAATATTATTGAAACTATTTTTAAATGCGTTAGATATTTATTTTGTATTTGTATTTGTATTTTTTTTTTCGTCGAAAGCTGAAATTATCAACTAAACTGGATACCGACCTAAATGGCTCATAATATTCATTGTAAAATGTGATATAAAAGTGAGCTGTAAGCTCGATTCATGGATTCCCAACTTACTTTCGTAGGTGCTTTCTCAGTGGTTGGTGGCATATCGCCATCTCCTGTAGAGGATCCTGGACATGTTGCCACTATTCACTCCACAAATTGGCTAGTAAGCTTAGAGATCGTTGACAAATTCAATGTATAGAATTCTGGATGACCTTGGAATTAAAATTCAGTTGTACCTGAATTTAGGGAAGCGAGTGCTGTGAGGCAAAAATGATGGAAATTGTCAGTATTCGAGCCTCACGATGGTGAATATAAGAGGTTGTACGACGTATCCAAAAATCAACCTCCCATTTCAAATAGAAGCGAAATTATGAGATTTTTCTCCCTGTTTGACCTTGAGAAAGGCATTTCCTCATATATGTACCCCAAAAAGCAATGCCTCGCATATTTCCCCTCCAAACCAAACTAGGATGTTGAAATTTGGTGTACAGGAAGCAGAGACGTGGGACTTGGACGTTTAATCTTTATCTTACCCCCGCACAGCTCTGACACAATAGGATTTTTCGAGTTGATCCTCTTCGTGTCTACTTCAAGTTTAGTTAGGAGGTTGAAATTTGCTGTGTAAATGTGACTTTTGGGCTTTTCAGAAATTCGCTCCGATATCTACTTCTGCCTGTAATGCTTACCAAGGGAAAGCTTCGCCAAAAATTACTTTTTTTTTTGGGACAATTCACCAAATTGCAATGCTTTTTAAAAATCAGGCTAAAAAAAATAACTCGTTGCATTTTTTTAAATTTTTTCAAATCCAAAAAGTGAATGCCAAACGACGTTTAACGATTATATCTACTTATACGTATTATTTTTTGAGACATTTATTTTTAATTTTTTTTTTTTTTTTAAATAAGTACAGATAGCATTTATCATACGTCATTTTCGCATCGTATCGGTAATAGGAACTATACTCACTTAATATAGGTACCTTAGCTAGTTGTAGTTTGTACTTAGTGTATGGTGCAGCTTGTACTATACTTTCGATTATACCGCATACCCCAAAGTATGGATTTTTCCGGCGCGACGCGAAGAAAGTTTATAAACAAAGTTGACCTGCTTTCGTTTAGCATTCTTCGTATATCTGCGTTATTATTCGCTTAGTCGTATTCGAAATTTTGCCAACCATACGGCCAGCTGCTTACTACGTATACCTAGTTTACCTACTCGTCGCAATTTTATGTCGAGGCGAAAATTAGCGTGAGATCGTGACGAAACAAAAGAAGACACGTTTATGGAAGCTGTCTTGTTAGCGTGGTCGCCTCGTCTCTATCGAAGCTGGAAAATGTACTCTGAATTTGTATGCACTCGGCTTCGCTGCTCCAGTCTTGCGAAATGCACGTTCCAATCTATGGTATAGCGAGCTGCGGATAGACCGGTAGACCGGGTACTAGGTTCTAGGTACTGTGCACGTGGCGTTATAGCGAGAAGCACGTCGCGTCATCGTTTGTATAGAATACAAAATTGTTAAAACATCTTTCTTAATGAAGCGTTTGCTATGGGAATGATTAAACGACTCGTGTATAAGGATTTATGTATTTCGGATGTCTACGAATTGCGATCGCAACAAAGCAAATTACCATCATATTTTATCGTTTCCCGAAAATTAGACTCTAGTCTTCAACAACACGAGTATACGTATTCTTTCGATGGAAAAAAAAGTACCAACGAACGAGAGAGCGAAGAGAGAAACGATACGGTGTTGTAAAAAGTTTTCCAACCGCTTTGCTGGCGGAAGAAGGCGAATCGAAATTCCTATCTGAACGTGTACTTGAACTTTGGTTAATTATACCTATTAATTGGCCAACTATCCGCTGTATAACCGTGTAACCGTGGTAGTGTGTTTTTTTTTTTTTTTTTTTTCCAATTACTCTAATAAGTTTTAATTAAGTAAGAAGAGTTTTGTGCGCAAGTTTTTTTTTTGGACAGTCGACGCAGAATGAAAAGAAAACAAATTTTTGCGTCAAACTTGTTTGTTTCCGCCGTAGTCGGACGAAATTCTTTATAACCGAAGAATTAGCGCAAGAATGAAAATTTCATCACACGTTCGTACAAGTTTAGCCTACCCACCTTTGGCAATTTCGCAAAAACAGGAATTTCAAAACGCGTACCCCTAAATTTTTTCCCTTTTTACTCTCAACTTACCTGTAGATTGTATTTTGATCAAATCGAAGCACGCGACTTCGCCTTCAAGTCGTGTATATTTATAATATTTTCAAGCAGTACAAATCTTTCAATTTTATAGTTTCTTTTTCAAAAAATGAGACTTGACAAAAAACATACGAATAATTTTTTGCTCGTGATCAAAATTGTAGCACTTATGAGATCAAAGGTTGACAAAAATATGTATACTTCTTGAATAAGCGCGAAGGTGGATCAGAGAGGGGAACTGATTCTCCGATTTTGACCATTTTTACCAGGGATACTTACTCTAGGTGGGAAATGCACCACACAAAATTTCATCCTCTTACCTCAACAACGGTGTGGTACTCCTTACTGATGATTTTATTGAAAATCACCTCGCTTGGAAGACCCCTTGAGCCATCCCCTGTCAGATACGAGAGCTCAAATTATGCGTGGTTCCTGGCCCAATCAAAAAAAAATTATACCCAGTAAAAATCGTTGAAATTAGAGAACTTGTTACTTTCCTGACCCACCCAAGATATTTTAAATTTTCGTTGAAAAAAAGAGACATGTGTAGGGGGTACGACGAGGTAAAATACTCTTGCATAAAAATTCATTTCAATCTCGCGATCTAGACTTCGTCGTTTGATACGATTCTCTTCGACTGTTCAGTCCACAACAATGAATGTAAAAATTGAATAAAAAATACATTCGTTCGGTTTGGTGACTGGGATTGAACAATAAAAATTAAGTGTTTCGAAAAAACTGTTAATACAACGAAAGGCAGATCGTTACAGAAAGAATAAATATTCGTTGTTCAGTTTTTTTTTTTTGGTAACTCTGGTGTGGTCGATAGTTACTTTGGTGTGGATCTGGATTGATGGTCAGTGGTACTGTATACATTTAAACATAGTGTGTATTATAATTATGCCTGTGTTGCTAAATTTTTAGTATATCAGTGAGGGGGGGGGGGAATTTTGCTACGATTATAAGTAGTATGTAAATGCAGATTTTTGTTTTATAAAATTTGGTTAAAATTTTTTTTATTAGTCTGATTTTCTATGTCATATTGTCAATGACAAACCAGGATATTACAATCTATCGACCAACGGCGGCGGAGGGGGGGATATCAACAAAATCCGTTTTGGGGTCCTAGAAAACCATTAAAAAAATTTTTAGTCATGTCAGGTATTTATTCCTCTCCTCCCCCCATATTAAAATAATTCACTCCACTCGATACCGACCAAAATAGCTCGAATTCGCTCAATAGGCTCAATTGGGTCAAAATTCAGTTATGCCCCAATTTGGGGGAGGGGGTGCTGAGGGTCAAAAATGCAAAAATTAACCATTTTTAAGTTTCAGTTGATAGAGAATCAAAAGTTGTATAACATATCCAAAAGTCAACCTCCTAAGTCGATTAGAAGAGGAGATATGGTGGTTTCCTACCTTTTCGACCTTGATAAAGGGCTGTTCCTTCCCTACCTCCCCACCAAATTGAGCCAGGAAGTTGAAATTCAGTATATATATTTAGTTTGGGGCCCTAACTGTGCTTTTCGGAGGTTCCGACATTTTCGCTCCATTGCACCCCCTTATTTATTTATTTATTTATTGTCTTTAGTACAGGTATGTTTTCATCCTGCGGCTCTCATAGGAGGGCAAAGGCCTTGCCCAGTCTGACCCATTCCAGCCTGTCTTGCGCGATCCTATGAAACATCTCGTTAGTTAGAAGTTTTGAGAAACCATCTCTCCATCTCATCTTTTGCTTACCTTTTTTTCTTTTATCCATGATTTGCCAAAAAGTAATTTTACTAGCCCAATTTTTTCCCTTTTTTCTCGAAATATGGCCTGCCCAATCCCATTTTTTCTTTTTTGCTACTTCTACCAAGTTTAGGTTTGTTTTCAAAAAGCGTTTGATTTTTGTTAAGCTGATTTTGTCTTTTCTTTTAACGTTCAGAATTGACCTTTCCATATTGTTTTGAGTAGTTTCTAGTTTCTTCCATAACTTCTTTGTTGGGGCCCAAACTTGCGCTCCGTAGGTCATGACGGGAATTATACAAGCGTTAAAAATTGAACTTTTTTGTTTTAAACTATAGGGACCTTTGAATATTTTCTTCAATGACCAAAATTTCCCCCAGGCTAGGTTAATCCTTCTATGTATTTCTTTTTCCATATTATTTTCGAAGCTAATTATTTGTCCTAAATATATCGT
>FIZR01016052.1:0-25163 GCA_900060175.1 Ferrisia virgata
AAACAAAAACTAAAACAACTACTTTTTGTATTTTTTTTTTTTTTTTTTTTTTTTAAATTTCAGTAGATATCTTTTCGATATGTTTTAATTCAAGTATGTTTTAGTGATTTTTTTCGAGGTCTTACTCTCGTTTTCATTAAACTTTTCAATGATTTGACGACTTTAAGTCAATTTTTTAAAAATTTGGATCGTCGAATTGAAGATTAAAAACCAAGTAAGGAACAAGAACTGAAAATGGGAACAATATTTCAAGCAACGTGAAGAACAAGAACAGAATTAGAGCACAGTTTACAAATACTAAATGAAAAAAAAATCAAAAAGGACAAAAACCTTGATTTGGGCGAACGAGAATAAGAACGAGCAGAGATTCCGCCAGCAGGGGGGGGGGGTTAAGTGTCTGGACTCCCTTCCCCACAGATCGGACGAATTGAAAATTTCTACATTAATGATATTTTTTTTCTTAAAACTCCTAAAAATTCATTTTTTGATCCTTGTTTTTATAAATTCAGGCCTAAAAAATAGTACACCGAAGATGGAAACCCTCTCCTTTCAGCCATTCTGGGCTGTGCTGCTAAGAACGAGAACCGAAATTCACTCATTCTTTCATCCCTGTCATTAGGGGTATTTTTGGCCGTGTCAGATATTTAATGCAATTCATTTTTTTATTCTTTACTTATTTTTCGGGAGTAAAAAACCATTTACTCGACTCCATATCGATCAAAATCCGTATAATTAACGCAGTACGCTTAAATTGACAGTGAATTTGATAAACATAAGTGAGGATGACTTTGGATTCAAATTCAGTTCCTTCCGAATATAGAGGAAGAAGTGGGGAGAGGGAAAAATTTCGAAAATTTTTCGTTTTTAAACCAATCGACAGAAAATTAAAAGTTGTAAGTCACATCCAAAAATCAGTCTCTTACGTCAATTAAGAGGGTAAAAATGGGGGGGGGGTGTATTTTTTATCCGGATTTTCTATGTCATATCATCAGGCTATTACAGTGTATCGACCAACGGCTGTTGAGGAGGGAAAGGGGGACATACCAACAAAATCCGTTTCGGGATCCTCGAAGGCTATTAAGACAATTCTTGGCAATTCCAGATATTTATTTTTATCCCTCCCTCCCGATCACATTGAAATCATTTACGCTGTTCAATTCGGACCAAAATCGCTCCAATTCGGTCAATCAGCTAGGTTTGGCGGCGGATTAGATACATATGAGTGGGGATGACCATGGGTCAAAATTCAGTTTTGCCCCATTTTGGGGGAGAGGGTGCTGAGGGGCCAAAAACACAAAAATTGTTCCTTTTTGAGTCAATCGATGAAGACTTCAGTGTTGTATAACATATCCAAAAATCAACCTCCTAGATAAATTAGGAGGGGGAGATGTGAACATTTTACTTCTTTTGACCTTGAAAAAGGGCCGTTCCTCCCCTATCTCCCTACCAATATGAGCTAGGAAGTTGAAATTTAGTATGTACACTTGTGCGGGTCCTACATGTACCTAATGGAAGTTTACTCCCTTACAGTTCTAAAAGTACCCTTTTTTTTTGGGTGTCTCTCATTTTTTGAGTTTATAACGTGCATATCTCCTCTTGTAATCGAGCTAAGGGGTTAAAATTTTGTATGTAGGGTTCTAGATGAAGGTACTTTTTGAGGGGTTCAGCTACTTATCACAATATCTCCCTATCACTGATTTAACAAACGCATTGCAGGGTGTTACTTTTTTTCTACTCCTTAAATAAAACAATTCAGTCTCCATTATTTCAAGAAAATTAGGCTTAATGAAAAGCAATGTATTGCGATGCTTTTTGTTTCATATTGAAACGTCTTGTGTTACTTTCATCGCCCGCTCATCAGAATAATATGGGCTTAACTAGCGCTGAAACTAAGGAGAGCCGGACCTCGTTTAAAAATCTCCCGTCCTTGTTCCGCCTCCTAACCCAAAAATAGATTGATGAAACACTTCAAAAAATTTACTTTTGGGTAATTTTTAAAATGTTTGCCCTTGTTCATGACTTAATTTGACTTTTTGATATACCCAGAAATTTGTGGCCTTTTCCCCGTCCTCCTTAGGCATTGTTTTCTGTTTATACGCCTATGGACTTAAACCTGAATGAAAAACTATCGCAAAGCTATCACCACTTGCAGCTTATACTTTGTTTTTTTTTCAGTAATTTAAATAAAACCGATAGGTAGGTGATTATCCATACTAACATCCAGCGCATCCAGGTTGAAACGCCCCCCTATTTACATAAATATCATAGTGAGCATTTGAGAAGTAAACTCCAGCCACTCCCATATTCGTATGAATGGCATCAACAAATCTGGCGTGGTTTCTATTCAGAATATTATGAGGTTCGGTGAAAGGGGGCTCAAATTTCGGGAAAGCTGGATCTATACCTTTAAACGAAAAAAAAATCCAAATTAAAGATATATAGAATAAGTAGTAGGAGGTAATCTATTCATATAAATCAATCCTATAGGTAAAAAAAAAAAAAACCATCGAATACCGGTAATACGAGATATAATTTTCGGCCTAAAATGGACTCCAAATCGAGCAGCAACTTGAGCTCCTAAGCTCCAAGCAACAATATGAAACTGATCTTCTTTTATTTCAGGCCGATATTGAATTATAGAGTTGACCATTTCTGCGATACATCTACCCACAAGTGAGACGCAAGGAAAAGCTGTATCGAAGTAACATCCATTCAAAGTCAGTGGTCCCCAATCTATCACCATTATGTTGAATTTCTTCAATTTTAAATATTCTGTTCGACGTATAAATTAAAAAAATGAAATTCTGAACATTTTCAAAAATGGATATACACGCATCTACTGGATGAAAATTACCATTACGTATTGAAACCATGACTGGCGGGTTGTCTTTAGATCCCGTATAACCGTGGATAATAATTTTAAAATCGGCGTTTGGTATAAAAGTTGCATTTTTTATCGATTCTTCGCTGCCCAATACCAACTCCTCGTATGGTGCCAATAGTCTAAGAATAATTTACTCGTAATTACGAAGGGTATTTATTACGTTAATAAAGCATTTATGTGAAGAAAAAAAATCAAACGAGTATAAGAAATAGTATCTCGTTGAATATTACTCTTTGTAAAGATAAAACGAAATTTTCCCTCTTTCGCAGGTATTGATAGGTTTTAGACATTTTGATTCAACATCTGCAAAAATCCCATCATAAGTACTCAAAAAACAAAATTATTCAAAATTATAAAAATAGCGGACACATATTTTCTGCCTTAGCATAAATTCAACAGAAAAAATAGTAGGGAAGACTATCCATAAAACAAATTCATAGCACACTAGTCTTCCTTACTGATATGGTTTTGAGTAAATATATTATGATGAAAATATTAAAATACGTTACTTACCACTTTCAATAATCTGGGTAGAAAAATTATCAAGAAATTGAATTACAAAAAAAAAAAAAAAATACTCGTATAAATAACAAATTAATAAGTAATGATGACAAAAAATTAACACTACAGCTTTGTGATAAATTGAGAGTAGACAGTAAATACTCACTAATGTAGCAATTAATATTGTATAGATGATTTTCAACATCACAAATCCACCTATTTCGTTTGATACCGAACCATGCAAAATAATGAAGACTTTACAGGGTAGGTATTGGTATACGTAAGTCTAGGTACATGTAATGAATCTCGTAGTCATTATTTAAATTGCATTCATGTTTGCAGTATAAGCAGGTTAGTTGGTAATACTCTCTCTATATGCGTAATCCGCATAAATCAAGAATGGTTTCAGCAATTTCATGTTTTTTTTTGTTTTTTTTTCAGTCCACACCAAAAGTTTCAAGGTAACCTAATGACATTGGAAAATCTATAGATATTGGTTGATTTATACCTAAAATTTTCATACTATTGGGTTAGCTATATCGATGATAGGTACCTACCTATCTACATATGTATCATAATTAATTACTGTGCTTAGTGCGTCCATTACAATACATTTTTTTTTTTCACAATATTCATATCATTTCTCGCGAGTTTGTACCTAGAGCGAAATGTAACAGGGTGTATTAGTCACAAAACGGTGTCAAATAAACGTGGTAAATTTCAGTCTGCCAAATCTCGAAGCAACTTCCTTTCGGCAATGTAATTGCGTAAAACTGAAAAAATTTCAAAACATTTTCATTGAAAAAATTTCGAAAAAATTTACCATAAATAGTTTTTATACGACTATTTTTTAATAAAATAAAAATATTTTAAATGATATTCGAACTTGTGTTTTTTTTTCCAAGACCACATCATACCCTCCAGCATTTTTTCTTAAAAAAGCGACGCTTTTCCAGCCTAATTTTCATAAACTAAGAAAGTATGTATTCGAATTTTCCACTCACGGAATAAAAAAAGGAGGGTTCTGGGATGTTTCTTCTTGAACAGTGGTAAGGGTAAAAGTAGATATTGAAGTGAATAGCTGAAACCTCCAAAAAGGCATAGCTATGACTAATACTAAATCCACATGCCAAATTTTAACTTCCTAATTCAATTTAGAGGGTAGTTATACGAGGAAAAAATTCAATAAATGAGAAAAGTGTATCAAAAAACTAAATTTTTGGGGCTGTAAGGAGGTGCAATGAGGCTGGAAAGACAAAACCATAAAAAAGCACATCTAAGACCTACACACCAAATTTAAACTTCCTAGATCAATTTGGAAGGGATATAGGGGAGGAATAGCCCTCTGTCAAAGTCGTAAAGGGGTATAGCTTTCATATCTCCCCTCCCAATTGATCTAGGAGACTGATTTTTGGATATTTTATACAACCTTAGGTTGTATATGAATTAGTTTTAAAAAGGACAATTTTTGCGATTTTAACCTCTCAGCACCCTCTCCCCCAAATTTGGGCATATCTGAATTTTGACCTGAGGTCAACTCCACTCTAGAATATTAAAGTCGACGCCAATTTAAGCCTATTTTTCCAAATTTGATCGATTTTGACTAGTATCAAGCTAAGCAAATGATGTTTAGTTTTGAGCGAAATAAAATAAAATAAAAATAAATACCTGGCATTGCCAAAAATGGTCGTAACGGTCATCTAGGATCCCAAAACGGACCCTGACCGTAATAGCCTGGTTTTCATGAACAATACGACATAGAAAATCAGGCTAAAAATTGTTATAAAAACTTTTACAGACCATCTCTTATAAAATGGAAAGATTATCAACGTGTTAACCCATTCAGCCTATAAGAAGGTGACTTTCAACACCTAACTTTCCAGTCAACAGGGCCAGAAAAACACGAAAAAATGTCAAAAAATGATGAGATGCGGATATTTTGAAAACCCCAGAATAAGAGAGCTGTATGAATTATCACTTCATTTTATGTGATACATTCTTGAAAAACTTTTTTTTCGATTTTCTAACGTATTTTTTTCTAGCTACTTCACTAAATTCAGACCAGGGCAGTTTGCAGGTCGGATCTGAACAAAATTTGTACAGAAAGGTTTTTTTTTTTTTTGGTTGAATATTGTTCAGCTTTATGCCCCAAAACAACATATTAAAACTTTTCAATCTTCATCCCACAGCTAAGCCCCTAAACTGGATTGAAGCCCACTCCCAGCCAATTTTCTGCATTTCTTTTTTAAACATTGAAGTTCTTTCCGACTTCTAGAAGGGGGAGGGTGTGCATCTACGATCGTTCAAAGTTCGAATGTCCTCTTCACTTTCATCAGTTTGCCAAATTTGTTACCTTGTGCATAAAAATCAGTAGGGTGGCAACGGATAAGTATTGGGCTATTAATGATCGAATTGTGAAATTTGATACGGTAAACCCCCCCCCCCCTCGGTCCTACTGCACGAAAATTCGCGTACATCGATTCAGGTGTTCATATGAAAAAACAAGATCGATCGAAAAGATCGATGGTATTTTGAATAACCAAATCAATTTCGAGTAGAACATCGACATTGCTGAACTCAGCCATGAAATTATAATTATTTTATTTTATATTCACTTCACTGAGTAGAATCCCAGGTTTTCCGAGTTATATTTTTTTCAAAAATTATGGATTTAGCACGTACGGTTGAATCTACAAAAAATTTTAGCAAAAGAGGAAAAAGGGTTACCAACTACTGGCAAATGAAAGTCGCTTACTTGTCAGCAGACAATAAATCAAAGATTGCTAAAAATTAATACGATTTCGGAAAAAAAAACATAAACCTGAGGTACCTGTTCTCATTTAAAAATTCGTCACCCAGAAGATCGATGCCTTTGAGATGTGGATGGTCTGGCGAAGGATGCTGAGGATACCCTGGGCAGTGCGACGAACCAACATTTCACTCGTCAACGAAATACAGAATTCGGTCAAGTTGAGTATTTTATGCGAGAGACGCATTCCAGAAATTTCGGTCATGTGACCAGGAGAGAAGTTGGAAATCTCGAAAAAGACGTTCTCCTTGGTAAGGCCCCTGGAAAAAGAAGGAGAGGAAGATCTCCGACCAGGATCCATTTTGGGATCATGGAAGACCATTTAGACGATTCTTAGCCATGTCAGGTAAGTATTCATTTTTGGTCGGTCGGCTCAGTTTGTCGATTTATTAGATATATCTGAGTGGGCCAAAATTCAGTTTTGCCCCATTTTGGGGGAGGGGGTGCTGAGGGCCAAAAACTCAAAAATTGTTCCTTTTTGAGGTAATTGATAGAGAATCCAAAGTTATAGAGCATAACCAAAAATCAACTTCCCAGGTCAATTACGAGGGGAGATATGAGGGTTTATCCCCTTTTTGACCTTGAAAAAGAGCCGTTCCTCCTTTACCTCCCCACCAAAATGAGCTAGGAAGTTGAAATTTGGTATGTACATTCAGTAGGCGTCTTAGATGTGCCTTTTGGGGATTCCGACTTTTCAGCTCCATTGCACCTTTCACACAGCCCCGGAAATGTGGGGTTTTTGGTCAAGTTTTTCCTATTTTTTGAGTTTGTTCCTCGCATAACTCGCCTCCAAATTGGGCTAGGAACTTAAAATTTGGTATGTACTTTAAGTAAGGAGCCTAGATGTGCCTCTTTAGGGGGTTTCGACTTTTCAGCCCCATTTCACCCCTTCACAGCCCCTAAATATGTGGTTTTTTGGTTATTTTATCTAATTTTTTGAATTTGAACATAGGTGGATTCATGGGGTATATTGGGAAGCATAATAATTTTTTTCAGAATTTTTTGACCATTGTCTGCAAAGTAGTTAACAAACATGTAAAAAAATTCACTCTTACCTATCAACTAATGGCAAATTATCGTATCTTGTTCAGAACGTTATTTCAAAAAAATAATGGCGATTTAGAAGGTCTGGTTACATTTGCATATTCCACTCGAGTTTTACCTCATATTTTGTATTTCACGTACACACGTTCGATTTATTTGCTAAAATGGTTGTAGTCTATACACAGATAAACGCATTTCATGTACCAAGCATAAATCAAAATTTATCATCCTAGTAATTTATACACATACCAATACTTACCTCACATATTTTTTCAATTTTCCAATGATCTTGAAACTATTTAAAAATTTGAATGGAAATCACAAAATAACAGACGTCATGATACTTGACTAGTTCAAATAAAAAATTTCGTCCGTTCGTTAAATCACGTTATTAAATCACGTTAGAAATGTATAACAATAGACACTCGCGTAATAGAAACGTAATAAACACTCGCAATAAAACTCTAAACATAACAAATCGTTCAATTCACGTATACACGATAGTTTTTTAATTCAATTCGCGACCATTCACAGCTGCATGTGAATCGTCGTTATTCGTATTATAAGTGCGACAAAGGAACATGGCAAGGGTTGGAAAACATTTCGATTTTGAACGAATTTACAATAATTACATGTTACTGACATGGCAGTAATCGAGCGTGAAAAAAATACAATTCCCATCCAATAATACTGCAGGTAATTCGTATTAATTCACGTAGTCATAAGCTACTGATATTCATTCGATGTATTGTACAGGTAACATTTAAATAAATGAAAAAGATCAACGAAAAGACGACAAATTTGTGTAATTCATGTCACACAAACTTAATATACAAGTATCGCATCCCAATCGAGGCGAAGACACACAAATCCATACCGGTATGTTTAACTCAGCAATTTTCCATATTATTTAGCAATTTCCAACAATAATAAATTTAAAATCGAATACAGAGATTTAAAAGTCGTCAGAAGGAATTGCAAATTAAGTACGTGCGTATTGAACAGCTTCGCTCGTGCTGGTACGTTATTTTGCGTCAATACTATTGAGTATATTTTACGAAATCGTACATCTTGCCCATACCATGGAAGTTTTGACAATGCGCAAAATATAGTTTCATTCTGTAATAATTACCAACAAAGTTAGAAACATTTATTTCTAAACTAATCATCGAATGGTTGAAATAAAGCAATCGAAACCTCTGAAAAAAATACATCTTGAGACTATTACTTAATCGATATTTCAAATTTTAACCAACAACCAAAATTTAGGAAAGAAATAGGCGAGCTGCACAAAAAATTCGAAAAAGAACTAAAAATGTACAAAATTTTGCTTTTCTGACGATGCAAAGTGAAAGCTGAAAAGTTCAAGCCCTCTTGAGATGCCTACCTAATCTACATGATCCCTCTATCTCAATTTAGGCACTTCATAGATCATTTTGGAAACACGATAGATGCCAGACAAATTCGAAAAACAAAAAAATCTACCCGAAATTCCACCATGTAAGGGGGCGCAAAGGACCCGGGAAGTGGAAGCCCCCAAAGGGCATATCCAAAATCCCTACTAAATTTGCATACCAAAAAATATCTATGGTCAAGATAGGTGATTTGCCTGGTCCTCATATTTTGGAAATGATCATCAAATATTGCTGGAGCCCCCGCCCCTCTCCCAAGATAAATTTCGAGCGCAAGAACCAATCTCTCATCCTCTTCTTTCTCGTCGGTATAGTGGAAAATGTACACTTCTTATTTTAAAAATCGAAAATACATATTGCAGGAGTAAGTAGAAGCACTAGAGTCGGTCGATTTTTGAAAATTTTGAACAATTGACATCGAGCCCCAAATAACCTCAAATTAAGGTAGTGAAAATTTTAGCTCTCGAAATTCAAATTCACTCTTCACAATGGAAGCTCAAAAATTTGCAAAAAAAAAAAAATACTTGAAAAATTTTATTCAAAATGGTTTTAATATCGTAATTTTTATTAAAAAAATCAACAAATGATAATTTTCATCTCCATACCCTTTTTTCAGGGAAACCAGAAAAACATTATTTTTTACACTTTTTGAAATATTTTAAAATGATTCTAGAAAAATTCGATTTTGAAAAAAATTTAATTGAAATAGTTGTAGTACAGACAGTCCACTGCATTGAAGTCATAAGAAGCCTCTTTCAACTTTTACTGATTTTTTTTTTTTTTTGACGAATAAGAAATCAAGGGATAATATTTGAGAACCACTGGAAAAAGTAAAGGAGGAGAAAAATCGTTGGATATGGGTGGGATGAGTTGAAATAATTGTATAATAGACCCATTCCAATTACATTTTTTTCAAAATCAAACTATTTTAAGATTTTTCAATGAGTGTGAAAAATAATGTTTTTTGGGCTCCCTCAAAAGGAGAGTGGAGTTAAAAAATTATCATTGTTGATCATTTTGAGTAAAAAAAAAACAGGTTTACTCAAATCCATTTTTATCGAAAATTTTTAATTTCTTTTTTTACTATTTTTGAGAATTTTTGGGATTTTTGTAAGTTTGAGCTTTTATTGGGACAGCGTAAATTTGAACTTTGAGGGCTAAAATTTTTACCACGTCAGTTTGAGGTCATTTGGCATCTATTACGCACTACTCATTTGTCAATTTTCCAAAATTTGCAAAAACTGATTCACCGCAGCAAGTACACAGTACTCACCAAGACATAGATTTTAGGAAAAAAATTTTATACTTATACCTATTTCGTTTGGTTTTTGTTTAAAAGGTTTAAAATTTTCTTTTGTTCATTGCTCTCCACCTATTGAGTGAAAAATTTTGAAAAAAATTTGATATATAGCCCCTTCCTCCCCCTGAACATTATGTTTAGTTTCAATTCTCCAACACAAACACACCTTCATGATGATTTTTTTAATAAAAAATATGAAGTTTTTTAGTAAAGCATCCGGCGCAGGGGTTGGTTCTCTCGTTCGAAAATTTTTTTTGGGACCCTAACAATGTTGTATGATTATTTTAAAAATCAAATGACAGGACTAAATCACCTATATTGACCTTAAGTACCCTTTCCACCACAGATTGACTTTTTTCAAAGTCAAAAATACAAAAACTCCCTTATAACTGTCCTCTTAATTGGACGTAAGAGGCTGACCTTTGGATGCGTTATAAAACGTTTAATTCTCTATTCATCAGTTAAAAAAAATTGTTTTGCACTTTAAGCTCCTTCTTCTCGAAATTTGAGCAAAACTAAATTTTGACCCGAGATCATCTCTACTCATAAATATGAAAATTTTCGCCAATCTAAGCCTACTGCCTGATTTGACCAATTTTAGTCCGTACCGAGACGAGTAAATTATTTCAATTTTTGCTGGAGGGGGGGGGGAGAGTTAGTAAGGCAATAATAAAAATTAAAATGAATAAATATCTGACACGAATGAAAATGGCCTCAATGGTCTTTTAGAACTGCAAAACGGATTTTCTTGATACTTCCTCGTTTCACGCTTCGACGGTCCGAAATACGATAGATAAAATCAAGCTAAAAATAATAAGCAAATGAGAAAAGAAGCTTACCGATTCTGAAATGATCTGTGCAAAGTAACACAACAAAAATAGAGAAAAAACTTCATGGATGAAGAGAGGAATGCACTTGAATAACATTGTATTATCACTCTGCTCAAACATTTAAACGAAAAAAATTATCATTTCGGTTACTTTTATAAACTCATAAGACTATCAAAGAAACTACGAGCACGACAAAGGTAACAAGATACGTGTAATTGAACTACCTTGTAGAACACCATTAACACGACGAATATCAAAGCTGCAAAATATTCGGCGATGAGGACATTATTAAAGGTCTCGAAAGCATCGTTTATTTCTCGTACACAACTAGAAAAAATAAAAAATATCGACCAAACCATCGATTGATAACTTAATTCTCTTTTACGTTAACATTGAATTTAATTTTTGTGAAAAAAAAAAATCTCAAATAGTAGGTTATCTTACCGTTTCAAAAACTGTTGATATTTAATAATACTTCGTAGATGATCGATCATGACCTCATAATGACCCTCCAATATAATGCTTTTTAACTGCACATCAATTCGAATGTGGTGATACTGGACAGCGAACCAATCACCATACTGTACCAACGAATTGACTTTAGACTCGAAAATTTTCATATGAACATAAAATTCAGCCATTACAATACAATACAAAACTATACAAAAAATCGAAGCGAAATATTCCACGATACAAAACGCCAATTCGATAAAATTCTTCAAAAGAAACTCTCGTCTCGTTTCGACTTCCCAACAAAAGGATTTTATAATCCGATGATGCTCGCTACTACCGCAAGAATACCAATGAGGAATCACTCCCAGATTTTCGCGGAATCTGACTGATCTGACTGAAAATTCATCTTGAAAAATTAATATCACGTTAAAAGAAGGTAGTACGAATAAAAACGTCAACAATAAATATACGCTCATCAAAAATGAGATTTTCCCCATAGCGAATTCTCCAGCATGTTGAACGATATCTTGAGAGCAAGCGTAGTCTGATTTCAATGTAAACAGTAATTTTTTTATTTTATCTTTACTCGTTAACGAGGCTACGTACATGAAGCAATGAGCAGCGGCTATGCAAAATATCGCCGATGATTCAATTCTACCGTTTATTCCTCTGGTATTGAAAAATCCGATGGCACTTCCCCATAAGCCAACGATTAAACAGATTGTGTAAACGGACGAGTACAATATGCTCCATGTTTTCGACTCGAATATACCAATTGAATAGAGTAAAACACGTACCAGTGTTTTGAATAATTCGCCTTCACGTTTCCATATCATTTTTTAAAAATAATTTTCATTTGGAAACTAAAGCTATAATTCAATAGGTACTTGAAAACCCTCTAAAAGGAAATAAATCGAATGAAAAAATTGATATTAAAAAAACCACACACACTTCATCACACGTCATATTTAACAAAAGTCAACTTCGTATGTGTTGAAGTCTCTATGAAAGATGAAACAGGTACTCAAAATACGATACATTCAGCGAGCCATAAGTATTCAGTTTCGTGTATAAATGTCCATATGCCTACCATTAATGGGTAAAATATCGAAAAACCTAATGGATTTAAATAATTGATAGGTATACGGTGATTATTTACAAAACGTAGGTAGTTCTAGTAATACATCTCAATCAATTGTCATATTCGAAGTGAATGAAATTTAATTACGTTCGAAGTAAAACAATAATCTGCCATTAATAATATTCGAACTAACCTAAGCATGGAACAAAATTCTGCTATTACCCTAATATTTTCATTCTGTTCGTAATGTTGACCGAAATTTCAAAAATAGGGACGATATTATGTTTATAAGTAGGCAATTAAAAATTAATAATAAACGTAGATGTATTGACAAAAGTTGTTTTGAAGTTCGCAGAAAGAGAAATAAAAAATCATTGTAGACGGTATCACTCACTTTATGTACAAATAAACACCTATGAATACAATATTTAAAATTTTTTAGAATGAAGGCCTATAATTTACGAAATGAGTTTTTGTTTTCAAAAAAACAACAAATTAAGAATTCATAAAGACATCAGTTTCAACATGTACGGAAAAAAACAACACACTTTTTATGGCCCACCGAAACAGACAAAAAAAAAAACATAACACCGAAATTTTATGTCTTTATGAGGGTAATTTTAAAGCAAAAAACTGAGACACATTTCAATCAACTTATGCAGCAAACTTTAACCCAAAATCAACACATACTTTACTAAATAAAGAAATTTTCAGGAAAATTTATGAAAAAATTCCAAGGGAGGAAATAATTAGAAGACAATTTCCGATGATTCTCAATGATTTTTTCACAAATTTTCCAACATTTTTTATAAATTATCTGCAATTTTTACCAATTTTTATCAAATTTTTACCAAATTTTCAATGTTTTTCAACGATTTCTTTCACAATTTATGAAAATTTTCACCCATTTTTCGCCATTTTTCATGATTTTTGATTAATTTGCGATCATTTTTACACATTTTTAACGAATTTCTATCCAATTATCAATGGTTTTCAAAAAAAATTTTAAACAATTTTGGTCCATTTACACACATTTTTCACCATTTTTTCATGATTTTAGACCAATTTTCTACAATTTTTACCACTTTTTATTAAATTTATACTCAATTTTCGATGTTTTTCAACGATTTTATTCACAACTGATGCCAATTTTCAACAATTTTTCTCTATTTTTCATAATTTTTCAACAATTTTCTACAATTTTTACCAGTTTTACCAAGTTCTTACCCAATTATAAGCCATTTTCAGCTGAATTTTACCCAATTTCCGAAATTTTTAAACGTTTTTTCAAGATCTTTTCATAATTTTTGATCAATTTTCCACAATTTCAACTCATTTTTGACGTATTTTTACCAAACTTTCGATGGTTTTTAACAATTTTATTAAAAATTTTGGCCGATTTTCACCTATTTTTCTTCATTTCTTCGTGATTTTTACCAATTTTTACCAAACATTTATCCGATTAGGGTGAATTTTTATCAATTTTTTCACGATTTTTGATCAATTTTTTTGAATTTTTACCTATTTTAATCATATTTTTTTCGAATTTTCAAAAATTACAAAAAATCCTTTTTCACAATTCATTGCAATTTTTACCTTATTTTCAAGATTTTTTTCATAATTTCATAAATTTTCCGCAATTTTTATCTGATTTTCGATGATATTTAACGATTTTTTTCATACTTCAAGTCGATGTTTATTCATTTTTCAACATTTCTTCCATGATTTTTGATCAATTTTCTACATTTTTTACCCATTTTTTCACAATTTGAATTAATTTCCACTCATTTTCCAACTTCTTTTTGTTATATTTTTGATAGATTTTTTGCACTTTTTAACCGATTTTCTGAAATTTTTACTCAATTTTCAATGTCTTTTATCAATTTCTCTCAAAATTGATGCCAATTTTCACCCATGTTTCACTATTTTTCATGATATTTGATCAATTTTCTACCATTTCTACACATTTTTAACGAATTTTTACCCAATTTTCAATGGTTTTCAACAACTTTTCTTTAACAATTTTTGCCCATTAACACCAATTTTTCATAATTTAAATCAATTTTTATCCATTTTTCAACGTCTTTTTTGTTATTTTTGAAAGATTTTTAGAACATTTTACCCATTTTTATTAAATGTTTACTCAATTTTCGATGTTTTTCAACGCTTTTTCATGCTTGTTAATCAATTTTTCCCAATTTTTATCCATATTAATCTAATTTTCACAAATCTTCGATGTTTTAACGATTTTTTTTTTTTCCTACTCCAAGTCAATTTTCATCCATTTTTCCATGATTTTGAATCAATATTTCTCAACTTATGTTAAATTTTTACCAATTTTTCAATGATTTTTAGTGATTTTTTTCATATCTATAGTTAATTTTCACCCATTTTTCAGAATTTTTTCTCACCTTTCTATCAATTTTCTTCACTTTTTACACATTTTTATCAAATATGTACATCATTTTCACCAATTTTACAATTTTTTTTTTGTTATTTTTGATGAAGTTTTACACTTTATACCAAATTTTTCGGCGTTTTTCCGTAATTTTCGATCAATTTTTCAACCAGTTTTCGATGATTTTTAAAGATTTTACAAAATTTACCAACAAATCAATGTTATAAACTAGATGAAATTAACTTGATATCAATAACGTTGAATACCAAGTATTAGAAACCGTACTCTAATGGTTTTTGAAATTTATTACGTAAATTTCAAAATTTTGATCTTACCATTGCATATCCACGATTCAAAATATTTCCCTAGAACGGAAAAATGTCCTGAATTTTTACTATATTTCAGTAACTCGTGACCCGTTTTCCCACCTATCACTATTACTAGTTTTAGTGTATTTCAAAATTTCCATCATTCCATTTCTGCACGAAATTTTTGACGCGAAGCAATTTAGATTTCAAGCTTTTGTGGCTCATATCTCATCGTCAACATTTACACAAACCAGGCTTTTATATCACAGCGAAATTTACAATTTCCGAGCTAGGCGAGCAATATCAAATTTTAACAAGTATCTATTCACTTACATAGCAGGAAATAATATGAAAATAAACAAAAATTGAAAAAGATGAACAACACTTGCTAGTTTTATATGTGCCAGCCTAGCCAACGAATACTTCTCCAAACAGGGAACATATTCTATAGCCAATCTACCCTCTACACTTCTCTCCGAAAATAGTTGCTTTTAAACGAGTCACGCTGATACATATAATATCATCGTATACATACACGTACGTAGAGATATACCGCACATCTACATAAAATAGATCGATATATTCGTATAATACAAATATATAATTTTAAAACGTAAAAGATGGCCAAAAAAAAAACACTCAATAATGATTATATCTTCAATAATAATAAATTTAAAATAGAATAAAGGGTCCTGAAAATAGATAAAAGAAACCCTAAACTAAGCACACGTGCGTTAAACAGCTTCTCTCGTATTGGTACCGAATTCGGCATCAACAGGGTTAAATATATTTGACGAAATTCCATGTTCTGCTCGTACCAGGGAATTTTGGAAATTTCATCCGATATAATTTCATTCTGTAATAATCGCGACAAACAAAAATTCATATAAAACACATCCCTTTGCGAAATTACGCACCTATCTGTCTAGCATCCATACCTACCTCATACAATAATTACAACTAATCAAAAGTATTATACAGGTGCCTGAAGTAGACGTACTGCACACTACGTACAAACAAATGTGCAAATGAAACGGAAAAAGATTAATTGAACAAACATCTTACTGTATCTGAAACGATCTGAACAAAATAGCAGAGTAAACAAAGTGAAATAATTTCGTAAATACAAACGGGAACGCATTTCAATAACATGGCATTTTCACTCTGTTCACACACAAAAAAAAATCACATTTGCTCCATATTAATAAATAGACCTAGGAACGTACGAATCATTTCGTTATTATAAGAAAATAGATATTTTTTGTAAATACCTTATGATAAACCATCAACAGAGCTATGACCAAAGCCGCACAATATTCGGTAATAAGTACATTCTTACAAGATTTAAAAGCCACATCAATCTCCCGAGCCCAGCTGACAACAAATGTATAAAATATTTACACCGTTCAACTTGGCTAAATTACCTAATCTAGTTCAGAAATTATCATCATCAGATTAGAAACTAAGGTAATTTGCCAATAGTTGATAATTTTGTCATTACAGATGCTTTATGGTAACAATCATGAGATCGATCAAAAATATCAATTGTATTTTGTATATCTCATTCAATTTAAAGTAGAACCCAAGCATTGTTGAGCCCATTCATGAATTGATAATTTTTTTATATTCACTTTGCTAAACAGAAGGGCCTAAAATTACGGTATTTTGGTACACACCTGAACATTTTTGCCAAGCGTTTGAATTTGAAATATATTTTTTTCAAAATTTTTGCAAAATAGGAAACTGAAATGGTTTTTATGCCAAAATGATGGACACATATGAAATAATGCACAAAAAAGTTTTTACATGCCTGGTTTCAGCTGGAGGGGAAGAAAATAGGTTATCAACTACTGGAAAGTAAAAATTGCTTATTTGCCAGTACTTGATGACCCAAAAAATAGCTGAAAATCCATAAAATTTCCGACAAGAATATTAATTTGAGGTACCTTTTCACATTTAAAAATTTATCATCAAATTCACATCACAAAATTGTATCAACTTACATCAACTTTTATAGTCATTAGGAATTCTCAATTATTAGCAAATTTAATCTTCATTACATTTGCTGTAGTTGATAGCCTCTACCCTCCTCAAAGTGATATTTGGGACAGAAAATATTTTTAAGGCAGTCAAAATTGGTATTTAAATCAATGAAACAACGTTTTGAACACTTTTCATTTTATTAACTACTATCAAGTTGCTAAAAGAAGTTATCGACTACTGGCAAGTAGCCTTAAGTTGATTGAGAAATTTTTCCAGGGGTAGGTAGTTTAGATTGGAGGGGGCGGGGCAAAAAGGGCATGGATGAGGTACATACTGAAGTATAATATATGATTTTTTCAGAATTTTTTGATCATTACATGCGACGTAGTTCGAAAAAAAATGTAAAAAAATTTCCTCTTACATATCAACTACTGGCAAATCACCTTAATTACGACAATTTTTGATGATTTTTTAACCTTAAACGAAGACAATAAAATATTTCATGAAAAATCTTTCAAAATGCAACCCACACAACTGTAATGGAAATAGATTCACTGACTGGCAAGTATCACGGAGTAACATGATCTAAAGAGCAATAATATTTTCCATTTTGTACGTATAGTTACAAAAAGCCCAACTTGAGTATAAAATAATAATCAAAAATAACCCCCCTCCCCCTGCGATCCTTGAAAGAAATTAAATCATTTCAACATCGATCCGTAGATTCAATTCATGCTCACCAATTTTCGAGCGTTTCAAACCAATTAAAAGGATCGTGATTACATCGAATTAGGAAATAAATTTTTCAAGTCAAATAACTGGAACCCTCCTGCTTTTTAATTGGTCTAAAATGATCATTTATGAGTAATATATTCCCATGTTTAAACTTTTCACTTTCTTTATTCTTTCATTGTGTGTTTAAAATACTTTACATCGCCCTCTTTTCCTCCTCATTCTCCTTAAACCATTATAATCCATTTTCCAGAATTTCCATGAAAATATATTATACGAAGAAAAAGATGATATAAGTACAGCATGATCGAGAATATGAAAATTTTCATTTGTTTGTGAAAAGGTATTAAAAAAGCTATTACGCCTTTCACAAAAAAATTTCAAGTGCACCGGAGCGCACTTCTTACTCATAATTCATAGTAAACCCCTTTTAAATTTGTTGTGATAAGAGGGAAAATGCGATAAAAAGCTCTGGTATGGTTTAAATAGTAGTAGGGGCAGTGTCGTAAATACAGTGGTAGGGGTTCCGGATTAGACCTCCTTCCCTCCAGAAAACAGTGAAATTCAGCGTTTAAAGCTTAGAATATCAAAATACTGATTTTTTAACTCCCGACCCTCAAAATTTTGCAAAATTTTCGCCCTTGTATCGTTCGGGATATATATTTTTACCTTTCTAAAACAAATTCAGCAAATCCCCCCCCCCGTCCCCACTGAAAAGTCAACAGTATTTACACCATATATTGAAGTGTGCAGCTGAAATTCCCAAAAGGTAAATCATAACAATTGAGGATAGAAAAGGTTCAACGGGGCTAAAAAGTCAAAATCCCCAAAACGCACATCTATGGTTCTTACTGACCATACGTACCAAATTTCAATCTCCTATCTCAATTTGGAGGGAGGTTATGCGGGGAGCAAATAGAAAAAACGACCAAAAAACCATAAATTCAGAACTGTAAGGAAGTGAAATGGGGCTGAAAAGTCGAGACTCCCAACAGGCACATCTAAGGACTCTACACAGCCCTTTTTCAAGGTCAAAAAGAGGAAAACCCTCATACCTCCCCTCCCAATTGACCAAGGAGGTTGATTTTTGGACATGCTATACAACTTTGGATTCTCTATCGATTAAGTAAAAAAGGTACAATTTTTGAGTTTTTGGCCCCTCAGCACCCCCTCCGCCAAAAAGGTGCAAAACTGTATTTTGACCCAAAGTCATCCCCACTCAAATATATCTAATCTGCCGCCAAACTAAGCCGATTAACCCAATTGCAGCGATTTTGTACAGTATCGATCACAGTCAATAATTTTAGTGTTCGGAGAAAAAAATTTAAAAAATCAAAATAAATATCTAACATGGCCCAAAATTGTTTTGATGATTTTCTACGACCCCAAAACGGATTTTGTCGTTGGTCGATAGACTGTAATAGCCTGGTTTTCATTGACAATGTAACATACAAAATCAGGCTAAAAATTGTAGAAAATGTGTGATTTTAAATAGAATAGAACACCAAAGTAACATAACATATCTAAAAATCAACTTCGTACATCAATTAAGTGGAGAGATATGGGCATTCCCCCTCTCCTTTCTGACCTTGAAGGACGTTTCTTTTCCTTTCTCTCCCCAGAATAGAGCCCCTAGGCTGAAATTTACCATACACATTTAGTAGATAATAGATGCATAAAATGTAACTTCTCCTTCTAAAATCCTAAAAAAGTAATTTCCGATCAGATATTTGCCATTTTTCGAGTTTCCCTATCTCCCATACATATCTTTTCTTCAAATAGAGCTAAAAGGTTGAAATTTGGCACGTAGCTAATACACATTACCTTATCCAGCTAAAAGCTTGGGAATGAGAGCGGCCGAAAAAAAAAGATTTAGTAAGGGTCCTAGGTGTACTTTTCGGGGATTTCGATATTTCAGCCCTATTACACCTCCTCTCAGCCCCAGAAAAAAGAGTTTTTGAAGTTTTTTATCGTTTATCCAACTCTTCTCAAGGATATGCCTTTTTGAGAATTCAAAATATTCACTCTAAAATCTACCTTTATCCCTACCACAATAACAACTCACGGTTTTTTTTTTCATTTTTAAAAACAAAAACGCTCGTGTAAAAGTTGCTTTTTTAGATTTAATGAAATTTTATTCGACTGCTAAATTTTTCAAAATTCTCGATCAAGCTTGATAATTACGTATTTCTCTTTTTCAATGAAAAATTTAGGCATATTTTTCCATTTCACATTTCATGAATAAATACTGGTAAAATGTCTGAAACGTAATCAGATTTTAAATAATTAATAATCCATTTTTCCAACAAAACGTTCGTCTCAATTAACTGCCAAAAATGTCAATTTCAAATTTCACCGTGTTTAACGAAAACCTTTCACCTTTAATTAGCCACTAAAATTTATCACGAACGCCGAAACATCATTAAACTACTTCATTCGACTAGATTCCAAATTGAATAATAATGAAGCTGACATTTTGTCACCGAATGTAAAAGTGAAAACAATAAAATCAATATTATTAATTAGCTAAATTTTTTTGCAAAATTCTATACATTCTCAAATAAAAAAATACCACCTGAACCTAATGGAAATTCATCTTTGGTAAAATAAATACATACATAGGTAGCAATTATTTTCATAATAGACAACAATTCGTACAAATATCAAATCATGTATCATTCAAAATGACTATATACACAAATGAATTTCAATCGAACAATAATTATTATCATTTTGTCATCGTACGCAAAATAAAAACGATAAAAGAATACAATCAACTTTATTAAATAGCATTTTGTCCGTATGCTGTGCTATGAACGCCGAGTATTTAGGTTATAAAACTTCGTCATCAAATACCCTCTCGTGTAGAAAGGTCAAATTTTTAACCATTTAGTTTATACTCAATTCGCATACCAAGACAATTCACCAAAGCAACAAACTCGAGTGGATTTTACCCAGCGTAATTATTTAATGAAGATTTATATATTGACTCAGCAATTTGTAAACAACCATCGAGAGAATATTATTTTCAGTAGTACCAACATACACACGCAATAGCAGCCTCTGAGCGAAACATGGTCGTCATTAGATAAAAATTTAAATCTATAGGATGAATTGAATTTTTCTTTTTTTGCAAGGTGAAGAATTAGAAGAAAAATCGAAGAGAATTAAATTCAACATAATGAAGAATTCAAAAATTGATTTTTAGCCCAATATTCTATATCATATTATCGACCTACGAAAGACGGAGGAGAGAGGGGTGAGCATAAAAAAAATTTGTTTCGGTGTACTAGAACACCACTGAGACGATTTTTAGACATGTTAGATATTTATTCTTGTTTATTTTATTTATCCACACCCCCCCCCCCAACTAAAAATCATTCATTTGTGCAGCTCGATAGCGACCAAAACCAGTAAAATTTTGGCAGTAGACTTAGATTAGCGAAAGAGTTAATATTTTTGAGTGCGGTTCAGCTTAGGTCGAAATTCAATTATGCTCGAATTTGGGGAAGGGGGTACGAAGGAGTAAGAAGTTGCAGAAAAAAAAATTATACTACTCGTTACAGTCGACAATGAAAACCGGCTTCTCCTCCCTTATCTCCCCTCCAAATTGAGCTGACTTAGTACAGGTAATCGATGTGTTTTTTGAGGTTTCAAATTTTTAAATTCATTGCACCCCCTCACAGACCCGAAAAAGTGGGGTTTTGTCGGTTCTTATTTTTCGAGTTTGTCTGCCCATATCTCCCTCTTCAAATTGAACAGAAAGGTTGAAATTTGGCATGCAGATTTAGTAGGGGTTCTAGATATGCCTTTTGGGGGTTTCAACTTTTCAGCCTCCTTTCACCTTCAGACAGTCCCAAAAAAGTGATTTTTTGGTCAGTTTTTCTAATTTTTTTAGTTTGTTCCACGCAGATCTTTCCACCAAATTGAGCTAGGAGGTTGAAATTTGACATGTATATTTAGTAGAGGTCTTAGCTGTGACATGTGTCAATCGGGGGTTATCAAATTCAAACTCCTTTCACCCCCATACCGCCCCGAAAGTGATTTTTTAGTCAATTTTCCTTACTTTTAGAGTTTGTCCGGCGCACATATCCCCTTCAAATTGAGCTAGCAAATTAAAATTTGTTATGTTCATTTAGTAAAAGTTGTAGATGTGTTCATTGCTGATTTTATCTTTTCCGCTCGCTTGCACTTTCTCACAAACCCAGAAGAGTGTTTTTTTGGTCAGTTCTTCTTATTTTTTGTTTGTTTCACGCACACCATATTCCTTTCAAATTGATCTAGGAGATTGGAATTTAGCTTTTATATTTAGTGGAGGTCTCGTATGTACTATGTGCCTTTCGGGGTTTCAACTTTTCAGTCTCCTTTCACCTTCACACAACTCCAAAGAAGTGATTTTTTGGTCATTTCCCCCCCCCCCATTTTTTGTATTTGTCCCACGCATATCTCCCCTCCAAATTGAGCTAGGAGCTTTAAATTTGGCATGTTGATTTAGTAGTGGTTACAAATGCGTCTTTTTGGGAGTTTCAACTTTTCAGCCTCTTTTTACCTCCACACAGCTCCAAAAAAGTGATTTTTTGGTCGGTTTTTTAATTTTTTTGAGTTTGTGTCACGCATATCTCCTCTCCAAATTGAGCTAGGGAGTTGAAATATGCTTTGTATTTTTAGTGGTTGTCCTAAATGTGCTTTTTCAAAGTTGCAAATATTCACTCCGAATCGAAGAAAATTCGTTCCAGAGCACTTCTTTTTTTTTTATTTTATTCATCGAGGTATTCAATTATTTCTAAAATGGACTCGATTGGAGCCAAAGGTTATCCACACTGACAAGATTTTTTTAATTGAAAAGTACATCAAAAATTTTTTAAAAATAATGGAACTAATTGACCATCGAATAACTAATATTCCATGCATTCCTAACACCAACATTTTTACCTTCAATCAACAGAACGGCAATTTGTTCAACATCAACGGTTTTTCACCCACCGCACCGTTACAATTTCATTTGAAAACAATGCTTAATATTTTTTATCACTTCAAATCAACGTTAAATAATTATTATTCAATTCGAATAAACTTCAATTTTTAAATTTTTTCAGTAATCTACGTAAGATTTATTTATCCTCAATCAATCATAATAAAGATAACAGGAATAAATTTATATTATCATTACTGATAAATGATGCTGAGTATTCGATCATAGCATCGTTACAAATGGAAATTGGAATTATTACAGAATGAAAACTAAATAAATGAGCAAAGCAAACAAACACTCAATATTGTTTTTCCACTTTCCACACTTTACACCCAACCATTCATTTGATAATATTATCTCATATAAGTATACCTATTTAAATAAAACCCCATCAATTTTTACGCAGGTGAAATTTCTACCTGAATTATGACGCAATCATAAATCAGCCTACCCAATAGCTATACAAATTTGTACACAATGCACATTGATTTCAGTTTCACAAAACCAGAAACATTATTCGTTTACAAATAACCCGCGTATATCTATGTAGCTTCGTTCATGACCGGTTCGTCATTTTTGGAATGTGTGCCTTCGAGGTACCTATACCAATGGTATTTTGGTAAACCATAAATAAAAAAAAAAAAAAAAAACCGTAAATTTCTCGTTTTTTTTTTTCAAGCCGTCGTCTTTCTTCATAAAAATTACAAACCTTTCAATTGATCTAATGCCCTTAGGATAGAACACGATAAGGTGTTATCAATAATATTGCAGAGTCACAATCGTATAGGTATACAATTTACTTTGCGTGGTTTTTTTCACCATCGAGTTTTTCATTAACTCGTTAGATTGAAAATTTTACCTTGCGTTATTCTCGTGGTATGATTAAACCTCCACCATATTCATGCACCAAAAACTGTACTTACCTAAAACAAGCAAAAAAAAAAAAAAACATTTCATTTTAATAAACAAAAATTATAATACTTCAAAACCCACTATCTACGATCGTAGGTTAGATCCTAATACAACTCGATAAATTTACTACAACTACAGGTAAAAACCAAAACTAAAAATACGAAGTCTTTTCAAAACTACATAATATACTCGAACGTCGTATAAAAAATAAAATACACAATTCCATCGACATAGCTAACACAACATATCCATCATATTTGACTAGAACTTCACTTCTCCAGCATCACGGCCAATTTCCAAGTACTTCTTTAATCTTTAAACAAAATAACCAGCAAACTCGAAGTACGAATTTATCTCATTTCAATGATCTTTAAGCACGAGTACGCGAGTAACCAAACCAAACGAAGACACCTGGTGGTTTTCTTCTTGGTCTGTACGTGAACGTATACGAGTAGTTCAAAAAAGACTTTATGTATAATGTCAGTATGATTGTGCAATGACGATTTTGACGAAGGTAAAAAAATACGCAGAGAAGAAAACATACTATAAAGATTCGTAAGTAAGCTGACCATCAGACAAATGATGAAGATTTTTACACTTCCTCAAGTTTCTCAAAGTGTGAAGTGTGCCTAATACGAACCATGTATTTAGGATAGGTTCAGCTATACGTAAGAAAGAAAGAAAGAAAAAAAAACTGTTATAAATAGAAGAGCTATGTTGAAGAGTCATCTTCATCATCGCTTAAATAGTCTTTTGAATAATTACGTTTTACAGAGAGTACGTAGGTCGCAGGTATACAAAATTTCGCTATTAATGAAATCAACATGGAAGCGAAAAGCAGAAAAAATGATGGCGATATTGACTACCAGAATATGAAGAAAGAGAACAGCATTTAGTGTAAAAAAAAATGTCAAATGAATGTTTTAAGGCATGATGAATATAATAAGAGAAAAATTTTGAAAAATTGTTCAAATCTTCATCAATCAACAAAATTCCTATCTAAACCATTGTTCATGCACTTCAAAAAATAACTAAGTTGAACTAAATCGATGTGAAGAGTGAGTATTAGGGTGGGCCGAATTTCGCTTTTTTGAAAATCTGTAAACCGTGGAGCCACGATATTTGCGAAATCAGCTCAAAATTATAAGGTAAAAATTTCAACTTTCCAAAACAGTTTTCTAAACTTGTAAAACTGGCTCAAAATTCAAAAATTTTTAAAAATCGAAAAAAAAGTTTTAAAATTAAAAAAAAAAATGCAATTATTACCAACACACGCTCGCCTAAATTTGATAAATTTGATGTAACACATCAAATTTAGGCGATTAAACGCAATATTTTAATTTTAGCTCCCATAGCCGATTTATCAGAGTCACTCAAAAATGGCCATTTTTCACATCTTCTAAAATAAATTTGTTGAAAATTGAAAAAATGCATCTCCAACAAGAAATTAATCTAAGGGAAAATATTTCATCTATTTTACACCCTCCCTCCCCTCCAAAAACAATTTTTCATTTCTTTCTTCCTTTTTTTTTTTTTTTTTTTTT
>FIZR01016053.1:0-13302 GCA_900060175.1 Ferrisia virgata
AAAAACAAAAAAAAAAAAAAAAAAAAAAAAAAGATTCCCCTCGATCAGAGTGTTGAAAGCGATCTAATGACTGATCCTAAATATGAAATGACAAAGAAAAACATTTATTTGAGGGGACATTTCTTTAGACCCATCTCTCCTTCACGAACCATCCTCTTTATTTACTCACTCAATAACTCAATACTTTGGCTCTGACCATCATATTACAATTTTTTTCAGTCGAAATTGTAACTCAAAGAGGTTTAAGCATTTTTTGTCATGTTTAAAATTTCAAAAAAATCCTCCCCCCCCCGGGGCGGGCTTTAAGTTTCAATGAAAAAGGCCACAAAAGTGTCGAAATTCCAGTTTTGTACGATCTTTGAGGAAAATAAGGATAATAAATGAATTCTGTCGTTTAAAAGATGGCCAAAACAATAAAATGAGTCAATGTGGTTGGCGGGCAATCCCCCCCGGACCTTCTCCCCTTTTCAGAAGATCAAATAACTTCTATTGTATTCATCCGATTTGACTTTTTTTCAACATTTATATGATAGCAGGAACAGATCTGCGCTTGTTTAAAAATTGTGACAATTTTGAAAAATTGACCATTTGGATCTTAAATGCCCAAAATAGTCTAAAATAAATGATGTTTTGGCCTGTTTAAAATTTTTCATGGAAAATAATCTGAATTGGTGAATTATTTTTAAAACTGACTCAAACAGCATAATGTGTAAATTATACGGAGTTACAAGTTCCTGTGCCATTCCCCCCACCTCCTGTGACTCAAAAAAATGATTTTAATTCTTGAAAAATGTAGATTAAAATTTAACCCCAAATTCGTGTTGAAGAAGTTGATGTTTTAGTTACATTGGTGTCCTACCGGGGATCTGAAAGTATATATTTGGCTGGGGGCCAAGCAAAAAAGTCAAAAAAATTTTCCTCCATGTAATTTTGATCCCCTACCTTCTTCATCTCACACTCCTTTATGAACTTTTCGAAAAAATAACGTCGGAACCGAATTCAGAAGGCTGAGAAACATACGTTTCGACACCTTACTCGAAATTTCGCTCAAAATTGAATTTTGACCCTTCCCCTCCCCCTCCACCACACTCTGCATCAGAGCATGAACATTTTTTTTTAATAATGAATTCAGCGTTGGCCGCGTAGAAGTTTTCCCATTCCACTGTGCTCCCCCCCCCCCATTTTCACCCAAAAATATAAAAATTAACACATTGCAGAAAAAAAATCAAAAAAATTACAAGTTCATTGTTCACAAAAAATTTTGAATATTCATTTTTCGACTTTTTATTTTTGTTATTTTGCAAAATTTTTTCTTTCGTTTGACTCGGGCAGTACTTCTTTATTTTCCTGCATTAAATTTTCTCCTCATTTATGAGCAGAAGGGTTGAAAGCGGGAAAATCAACAAGAAACCCACGCATGAAATTTTTTTAGTGAAAGGGTGAAGGCCGCCCCCCTCTCATATATGTACAAAAAAAATGCCATTTGGATGAATACAACATCATTTGAACTTCTGAAAAAGGGATGGGTTCTGCGGATGGAGGGGTGGTTTTGGAAAATGGCATGTCACCTACATTGACTCATTTTGCTGTTTTGGTCATCTTTCAAACGAAAGACATTAATTCATTATTGTTATTTTACTCAAAAATCGTGAGAAAATTGAAATTTTGACATTTTTTTGAATGAAGTCGTGAGGAGGGGGCCATTTTTTGACATTTTCAACATGGCAAAAAATGCTTAAAACTTTTTAGTCTATAATATAGGGGTAAAAAAATTTTAGAGAGTAAAGATTTATATTTTTAAAAATTGTGACCATCTCTTCATAGATATCAGGTCAAGTTACTATAATTGAACCTTTATTCAATTCTGTACTCTTGGCGAGTGATTACTGAGCATACGAGTAAATAATGAAATGTGAATTTACTTATAGGCTACCTACTTATACATAACAGACTAAATATAAGAGACGACAATGTGCCTATACCATACACGAGTACATTAGATTTTAATTAAGTAAATTCCACATATTAATCGAATTACTTTTAGCGTTGCGATAAACCTTTTAAACAAAATTCAAACATTAGAATATCGTAGTTAAAAGTGTTCGAGTGTATTTTACTTCATTAGATTCAGCTTCGGATTACTCGATCAAATACCTATGTACGTATCTATTTGTGAAATGCATTACACACATATACGATACACTGTACGTGTAGCATGCACTTAACTTATCCACACAGAATAATCTTTACCCGCTGACTCTACAGCTATTACTTTGAACAAACAATGAAAAGAATTTCATCAATTCGAATAGTATAATGGTTTCGTTTGCTTTGCTATGAACATCAATTGCATTGCGATTTGGTAGATAAAATCCATTGAAGATGTTCTTTTGAGTGTACTGCACAGCACAGGGTGCTC
Organism: Ferrisia virgata; assembly: GCA_900060175.1. Taxonomy (NCBI): domain Eukaryota; kingdom Metazoa; phylum Arthropoda; class Insecta; order Hemiptera; family Pseudococcidae; genus Ferrisia; species Ferrisia virgata. Next base: position 2,420 of record FIZR01016053.1, read on the forward strand.
AATTTGCAGAATTAAAATACTTACTAACACTCGAAACAACAGCCTGATGGTCTTTTTTTTTTCTTTTCGCAAAACCGTATCGTTGCATCGCTCGTAGTAAATATCATCTACCATTGGAAGAACAGAGAACAGGGGAAAAAATTAATAGCTCATACGGAATTCAAATCGTCGAGAAAGTTTTTAGCTAAAAGCATCTTCTAGTTTCGAAAACTTCTGAATACTTAGTCAATAAAACGCGAACTATGACGTTGAATTGTAATACATTGTAAAAGCTTCAAAGTTTATCTGTCGAGAAAAGACCCCAAAATAATTCAGCCAAACAACCTGATCTATTTGTTTTCGACGTGCTGTACTTGTCACATTGTATAAAATATACTTTGACTTGATAAAAGCCTGTGTTATATACCTATATACCTACCTGACAGTCTGGCTAAAAATATACCGAAAGTAATTTCTAAATTGGATCCTATAATTAGCGAATGTATCCGGAATCGTATATTTGTAAAGTTTTCAAAATAAACTTCAACGTTATTTATGTTACATGAGTGTGATATTCAAAATATTGAAAAATAATGTTATACGAGATGTTCCTAAAATTGAAATTTTCTACAAATAGCTTTAGTTGAGTAATTTTCGTGACACCTTTCAGTTTGTTATGATCTTTTAAAATTAGGTATTTATAAGAGGAATTTTACCAAAACAGTTAAAAAAAAGTATTTGCAAAACATCAAGGCGATAACCAAATCATAGCTCCATTCAATTTCTTCCCCTCCCTTCTCCGCTCACAAGCATCCGTTAGAAATTTTATTGGCCTTCAAAAATGATTTTTAAATTAATGATGCAGTAAACCATTAAAATTTGCCTTGCAGGTTGAAAAATAATCTCCAAACCTATTACTCGAGGAACTCAAAGTTAAGAATATGACTCCCGAGCGCGTAACGACATTTCCCACCAACAATCCGTGGTATCGAGTTACTCGTGTACGCGCTCCCTGTTAAAAAGGAAACATTGTTTATTTATTCGTGTTTTTTTTTTTGCAACAAAAAATGTTTTCCTTTGCTTATTTGATAAAAAAAAAACTGTGAGTGAAAAATAAACTTTTAACCTGATATGTTCCAATTACAATATTATCTATGGAACCCGAGACATATAATCCTAAGCCTGTGAGCATTTTACTTCTCCCCACTCCTGCATAAGTCCACATTTCATCTGTGATGTTTTAGCATGAAAAATTTTGAAAAATTGCTTAACACTTTTTTTTTTATCAAACATGCCGCAACTGTTGACAAGAGTTGACTATCAATAGTGGACCATCAACAGTTGATGGTCAACAGTGGACTGTCAAGAGTTGACCAACAATAGTGGATCATGAACGTCCATACCCTCAAGATTTGTACCATCAAGTATCGATGGTACAGATCCATCAACACTTGATCATCAATAGTTGATAGTCAACTATGGACCATGAAGAGTTGACTATCAATAGTGGACCATCAACAGTTGATGGTCAACAGTGGACTGTCAAGAGTTGACTGACAATAGTGGACCATCAATACCTGTACCATCAAGATTTGGACAGTGAAGTTTTGACGGTTCGTATTCATCAACACTTGACCATCAATAGTTGATGCTAAACTTTGGACTGTCAAGAGTTGACCTACAATAGTGGACCATTAACATCCGCATCTTCCAGATTTAGACCATCAAGTATCCAGATCCAGTAACACGTGACCATCAATAGTTGATAGTCAACTGTGGACTGTCAAGAGTTGACCAACAATAATGAACCATCAACATCCGCACCCTCAAGATTTGGACTGTCAAGTATTGATGGTCCAGATCCATCAATAGTTGATGGTCAACTGTGGACCATGAAGCGTTGACTGTCAATAGTGGATCATCTTGATTCAGGCTGTCAACAGTGGACCATCAATATCCAGACTCCCGACATCTTGAATGTCAACTTAAATATACCTAGGTAAATAATTAAATGCTGAGTAAATTTTCAAACTTCTTGATGTTATCATTTCCTCAGTTCCAGCGAAAGTCCAAATTTCGTCTGGAGTGACATGAATTTAAAAAATTTCGTGTTTTTTTTCAACATTAGGAATTTTGAAAATTGGTTAGCATTTTTTTCATAATATTTAACTTTTTTGCCAAACATAATGCAACAGTTGACAATCCAGATGTAAACAGTCCAGAACAGTTGACCATCAATGTTAAGACCATCAACATCCAGACCATCAAAATCTGAACAATCCAGACTTTGATGGCCAACTGTTGACAGGTCAAATGTAGAATGCGCTAATATCAATTAGCATCCCTACTTCATGCTTCTCAGGGCCACTGATCTGCAACTTGGTGTCAAATTTACGGCTGATCAAAATTTTAAGGCGAGAATGGTCGTATAGAAGAGTTTTTAAGGACCTGAAATTTATTTTTCATATTATTTGGACTCTGAATCTCGCAACAGCTCTAGTGGATGGAGGCGTAAAGGTTAAAATTGACGGTATTTTCGAGCGTGTATTGAAAACTAAATAATTTGACTCCGTTTTTAACGAAACCAATAATTAAATGATTCTAAACCCTATAGGGGCCTATCATAGGGGGAGGTGCGAAATCCAAAAACTGACAATATTTTCGAGCGAGGTATTAAAAACTAAGAAATTTGACTTTGTGGCTTCGAATTTGGTAATTAGATGACACTAAATGCCATGGTGATTCCACAATGCGGCAGGTAGGTAATTCGCTAGCGTAATTCTAAATCGGGTAATTATGCAATCCTAAACCTCCACAGGATCTCCAGGTGACGGTGGGGTGAAGGTGCAAATCCGAAATTGGCAGTACTTTCGAGTCAGGTATCAAAATTTAGGTAATTTGACCGTGTCATTCGGAATTCAGTGATTGTATCACTCAAAAAACCGCATATGGGACCCACAGAGGAGAATAGATAAAATTTGAAATCGACTACAGTTTTGAGGGGTTTACAAAATACTGGTAACTTGATCTCCTCGTTCTTATTTTGAATTCAGTATCTATTAACTAACTCTTTGTTGAAGAAACTTTCAATCGCCCGACCTCTCCTCATCTTCTAGGTAAATATTAACGGAATTATTACATTAACCCCTAAGTATTGGTATAATTGAACATATATTATAACGATACGAATTGTAAATAAATTAAAATTTATATAGGTACTTTTTTTTAAACACTTCTTGTGCCCATCATGCTCGAGTACTACTCTACATATTAAAATTATCAAAATAAAAAATAAATAAGGAAAGAAAATTCGACAATAAATATATACTAAAGTGCAGAACGTAGTTCGACATTAAATAAATGTTCCACTTGCGGTTTACTCGAACTTGAATTACGCGATATCAACTCATACATAAACAATAAGGATCAAGACTGATGTTGCCTCTTTTTTTTTCCTTGTTCTTTTTTAAATTTTTATAGTACTATATTTGATAACACTGTAATGTCGTCTTCATCATGTGCGAAAATCCCATCAATTTTCCATTTCAAATTTACCCCCGACGACTATGTATATTAAAACTAATTTTGACATTTTGCTTTAACGTCAAAGAATGAAAAAAAAAAAAAAAAAGAAAAAAGTTTTACATTAAATTTAAAATTTGAAAAACAAATTTTTTAAATCACGAATTCGTTCGAGTAGAGTCGAGTCGAGTCTGGGCTAAATATATATTAATGCTAAAATATGCGGAAAGGTTTTTGTCATCTTGAAATTTTACTGTTGTGGTTTTTTTCTTGCTCCTTTAACAGCATTGTTCGTATACTTATGTGCTCGCGGGTATGGCACACAAGTGTTACGTGTTGTAATATGTGGTATGTGCTGCATAAGTAAACAATAACAACAAAGGTGGTTATTTTTTTTCCAATATAAATACTGATATACATTTTAATTATACGCCGAAATTTAAATACTGCGACACGCTGTAAGTGTGCGAGTAACGAGTAGTAACACTTGTAACTTGAGGTACCTATTCAATTCATATTGTAAGTGAAATATCTAATGTTGGATGTACGTAGTTGGAAAAAAGAATATTCTTTTTTCATGTGTAACTATAGAATTGGGATATAGTGCAAGTACATGCACTTGAGCATAGCATGCGGGGCTGTTAAACATGTAGAAAAGTTTGTCGTCATTAATCGAAAGCTTAATTAATGACGATTATCCGTTTAATTTACCGTTAAAAGGAGATTCTTTCTCATACGTTATAAATGATCGTTTTCTGGTGATTTTTTTTTTTTATTTTGCGACTCGTTTACTTCTATACAAAGCTTCGGAGCTTTTTAACACTTAATTTAGTTTTATGTTTGAGCGTACCCTTCCTTTTTATTTTGCAGTCTATTAGTTTTAAGAGATGTCAACATTGTTGTGTCGAAATGTTCGCGAGCTTTAATAAAGAAAAATCATCTCCTAAATTACTCTATTCGTGTCGTGTAACGTTGTTTTTTTTTTTCATTTTTCTTTTTTTCACTGTTGTTGGTGTTGTTGTTGTTTCATGTCGTTTTTCCTCCTCGCTTTTTCTGTACTTATTCGACGACTAAGGTTAATATACTGTTGTTACAGAGTTGTTTTTGTAATTTAATTTTAGATGTACTTTGTTTTAAATAAAACGTATCCAAGGGATTTTCTAGAAGAATTGAAGTTGAAGTTGAAGTTGAATTGTTTTATGAGCTATGATTTTAATAGCTTGGAATTGAGGTTGCGAGAGCTTCAGCTTTGCAACCAGGCCTGAAAATAGAAGAAAGGATAGTCTATATCTGGAGCTGTTAGGTTTTTAAGCTTGATTTTCTATGTCATATTGTCCATGGAAACTAGCCTATTACGATCTATCGACTTACGGTAGATGAGAAGGGATATCAACGACATCCATTTTGGAGACCTAGAAGACCATTACGACCGACCACTTTTGGCCATATCAGATGCATTATTTTGTGTGGTGAATGTTTTCTCTACTACCACAACAGAAATTCGAGAAATTGAAATAACTTACCAGTCTTACTTCAGGTCCAATATCTATACCAAAACCAAAAAAATTGAATTATTTTATTTTTTATTTCGATATTTGTTATTGACAAGCGTCTGTGGCCCACATCGGGCTCTGCTAGATGGTAATTGTAATATTAGCTTGAATTAGTTTAGTAGTTGTAATTTGCTATTTATAAAATGTTTACTCCTGTTTTCTTTATGCTACGTCTTGTAATTGTTCAAATTTATTCCAATTAATTTTATTTCAATAACTCAGTTACATAATTGCATTATAAATTTACATTTCAAAATTCTTACGTTTGATTTTCACCAGGAAAAAATAAAAACCATTGTTAATACAATCGCGCTTCAAATTTGAAATTAGAGTTGGAATAATTCCGTAAAAGAAATTTTTGTTTAAATTGTCAAAGATTTCACGGCAGTTAAAAATACACTATCTACTTAGAGCCTAATGCAAATCCTGTTATCAGAAAATTTTCGAATTTTCACGAAACATAAACAAAACATGTATTTTGATCAAGAGAACCCCAGAATTTCAGTAAAAAAATCACTACTTTTGCAAAATTAGCGCAATATCATCAACACTAAATTAATAATGACAAAAATCAACACAGGTGGTGATAAATCACCACATCTGGCAACACTGTATGGGTATTCATCCGGTAAAGTATTTCTCCAAAATTTGATTATTGTTAAATTCGAGATATTTTCCAATTCAACATCACTGGGCGAATAAATATTCAAACAAGTCAGATTACTATGTTGATCTTTGGGTATGGGTTTCCATGACTTTAGACCAGTAGCAGGATTTCTAAAAAAATATACGGAAACGAATACACATCACGATACTTTGAATCGATGAATGAATTTGGTACAAGAAAATAAGTTGTCATGTACGTATAATTACCAACCCTGTTTTCATGAAGTTCACATAAATCGAAGACATAAGTTTGACCATTGCTTTATCCGATTCTGTTTCTTGGGAACTGTGAGGAAGAAATTTTAAGGTGTACGATAAATCGTCAGCATGACTAGTTCCTAACAACAACAAATTTATGTTATGATATGCATTAAATTACAGGATTAGAACAGGATTTACTTACCATAATTTTCATGATTTTTGGAAAAATAATTTGTAATACTGTATTTCCCCCGATATATAAATTTATAACAATAAACATCATTTTTAACAGCTGAATTGTGTAATTTAGTAGCATGAAACATTCCATTGTTAAACAATCTATCTCCAATCATCTAAAAGATTAAACATGGATAAAGGATTATTTAAGTTATAGATTTATTTGTGTGAATGGGAAATTTTACTCGAATCAACGGATCAATAGTCTCCTTAGAGATGGCCTTGTCTTGAAAGTAAAAGTTCCTAATAGCATAGCTTGCCAAATTTTTTTCCTGTTCTGGTACACTGTAATTATACATGAGCAAATGTGGTAATATTTCATTCCACTTGTTGTCCAGTTCTTCCAATATGTCATCATGTGGTATATACTCTGAAAACACAATGGAACATGCAGAGCACACCCTATTTAAAGGTTCACAGATAAAAATACATTAATCTTAAATAGGTATATTAATCTACACAACCTGCTCCTGGAAATAAGCCTTCTTTGTCAACGACACTGGTCATCCAAGGTAAATCTTTGACTTTTCCATTGCGCAATAATTCGATAGGATGTGACGATAGAAAAGCACTAGGGCTTTCTGGTTCTACAACTGGCCCAAATGGAGTAAATGGGTTATATCTCCACGCCTAATTAATATTTAAATAATAATAATTAATTACGTTACTCATCGCAATATGAAGGAACTTTGAAGAGGTCGTTTGTAAAAAAATAAAAATGAAAAAAAAACATTGCAGTGCGGTGGGGTACAGGTAGGAGTGAGTACCTGAATTTTTCAAAAGGCACATATAGAACCCTTAGTAAGTCTACATGCCAAGTTTCAACCTCCTAGCTCAATTTAGAGGAGAGATATTCATGGGAGAAACTTAAACTAGAGCCATTAAATGGCTTATAAGCGGACTTTACTTCTTAAAAACTTATACAGCTCTTTCCCCTTACAAGGCGAAACTGCTGTAAAAATTTCAGCACGATCTGTTCAGTCATACGCGAGTTATCGCATCTGAACGGGATCGAACATACAAATATTTTAAGAAACGCCATCTAATGCAATAGCAGAATCCTACAAATGAAAGTCCGCTAAAAACCACCCAAAAAACCACTTTTTTAGGGCTGCGAGGAGGTGCAAAAAGTTGATACCCTTAAAAGGTACATCCAGGGCCTATACCATATCTATATGCCAAATTCGAACCTCCTAGCTCAATTTGGAGAGCAGATATCCTTGGAACTGATTTTTTCAGGTCAAAAGGAGAAATCCTCCAATATCTTTCCTCCTGATTGACCTAGAAGATTGATTTTTGGATATTTTTTGGATATGTTATACAGTTTTTGATCCTCGATCAACTGACTTTAAAACGAATAATTGTTTTCATTTTAGCCACTTAGCACTCCCTTTCACAAATTTGGCGGAGGGGGGCTGAATTTTGACCCAAGGTCATCTCCGTTTAAAAATATCAAGTGCACCGTCAATCTAAGCCTCAATCAATCAAGAGGTTACAGTCGTCACGACCATACTGCTGCCAACAAAGTGTTCCTTCTTCGCTGCCAAAACGACTGATCCCATTCACGCTTTCATTGCGTCAATCCATCTGGTAGGAGATCTTCCTCTCCCTCTTGAACTAGGTATTTTGCCAAACAGAATGCCTTTTTTTAGATTCTTTTTATTCCTTCTGGCCACGTGTCCAAAGTATCCTATGATGTGCTCCTCGCGTAGAACGCTCAGCCTTACTGGCTCCTCCACTTTTTCAACGATTGACTTGTTTGTCCTTCATGCTGTCCATAGAATCTGCAACATTTCTCTAGACCCACATCTCAAAGGCATCTATTCTTCTATTGTCATCTTCTATAAATGTCCATATTTCCACCACATACAAAAAGACTGGAGGCACAAGGGTTCTGATTAGCCTCTTCCTTGTTTCCTTGCATCTTTTCCGATTACATGTGACATTCTGCAATCAGGTCATCGCTGATTTTCCCAAAGTAATTCGGCGTCGTATGTCCACTGAAAACCTACCATAGTAGAGCCCAAGTAAAAAAAAAAAGGTGTCGACCTTCTCATATCCTTTCAGGACATCAGTCTCTGGAAGACATCCAGTCCAATCTGTAACCATAACTATAGTCTTTGAAGCGTTGATGCGAAGTCCCAGTTCTTAGCTCACTGTTTTCACTCAATTGATTAGCACCGCCAATTCCTCTTCATCAGCTGCAACCAGGGTAGTGTGATCTGCATACCTGAGAATTGAGATTTTTCTGCCACCAACTGCAACCTCTCTATTCCAGTTTTCGAGTGCCCGTCTCATGATATATTCGCCATGTATATTAAAGAGCAGCGAGAAATTATGCATTCTTGTCTCACTCCTCTTTCTGTCCGAGAGGCACTAGATTCTTCACGCCATATTCCATCATCTTTTCTCCAAGCGCCTGCCATATTTCTGCTTCTATATCATGAGATCCTGGAGCCTTTTGTTTCTTCATCGATTTTATAGTGTACTTGTCAAATTTCACCGATTTTAATTGGTATAGAGTTGATTATATGGTTTCAAGTTGGGGAGAGGAGGATGAATAAAAACAAATGAATATTTGACATGACCAAAAACAGTTCAAAATGGATTTCATTGATATTCCTCCTTTATGCGCTATAGTTTGATGGTCCGTGATATCCTCATCTTCGTTTTCATCACAAATAGGACATAGAAAATCAGGCTAAAAATTAAGATTTGTGCGAATTGATTTAAAATTTAACAGAATAATATTCTTGACGTTACCTATTTCATTTTTTCGGCATAGATAAATAGTGAATATTTTCAAACGGTTCTAGAGCACTTTTTGAAAATATTGAGCTAGGAGGGAGGGATCTCAAGAAGGATCTCTTCCTCACAGACTTGCTAACTTAACAATGTACAAACCAAGAAATTCTTCGTTTGCTCAACTACAGCTTGCGCCGGTTTAGTTTTTAAGCACTTCACCATTTCTTTGGTATTATTCATTCCACAACCAAGTGATGCTGCAAGTTGAGTGCATTTTTCGGTAACATTTTTGGGAAGAGTCCATGGTGACAATACAGTACCACTTAACGAGATTCCTTTTTGAAAGAGTCCTACATAAATGTATAGTAAAAAGTTGACGATGAGAAATATTATCATTAGTATTAATCAAAATATATGATTAATTCCATCTCGTAAGTATGTTGGCAAGTACCTTCAGTTTGAGGAGAAATGTAATGATAATGGACACTAGCGCCACCAGCAGACAATCCGACAATTGTTACACTGGAAGGATTACCACCAAAATGATTAATGTTCCTTTGAATCCATTTTAATGCTGCTACCTGATCTTTTAGTCCAAAATTTCCCGGCGCATTTTCATCACCGGTGCTGAAAAACCCTATTGAAAATAGGTACATGTAATGCTAGGATGGAACTAAATATTTACATATATCTACTTAGAAAAGTATTTATACAAATGAAATTTTTCCTTATCAAATATCTTACCTAAGATTCCGAGTCGATAATTGATGCTAACATAGACTAAATCATCGTTTTGTAAAATATAATCCGGATAACATTTTACTCCATTGCCAAACATAAAAGCTCCCCCATGTATGTAGACCATAACATTCATTAATTGATTCGTATTATCTTTAACATAAAGCTGATGGAAAAATATCAAGATCCAATGATTGATATAGGTAAGGTGCCCAACGGCCAACAAAGGCTAATATAACAATAAGAATTATCATTTACTTTCGGAGTATAGATATTTAGGTAAAGGCAATCTTCATCTCCAGAAATTGAATACGGTTTCGTGAACCCAACTTGTAAACAATGGTTTTGTAGTATCGATGCATTCCTTACACCAGCCCACGGTTCTGATTTTCGTGGTTCCTAATTTAAAATTAAATTCAAAATAAGTGTGCAATCTTAATTAGGTACCATGATAGATCTACTTAAAATATGAATTTGAAAAAGCATTTCACCTCGAACCTAAGTTCAGCAATAGGTGGAGCTGCGTATGGAATTCCAAGAAAAGCATTAACAATACGTCCGTTTGGCAGCTCATAAGAAGTTCCAACAAGTGCACCTTCTTCAACTCTTATTACAGGAGTAGAACATGATACAGATTTCCAACAAAGGACTAGAAGTAACAAGAACATTTTGGCGGTCGGATTGGTAAAAAAATTATATTTTCACGTTAAAAACACTTTAATGAAACTAAACCATACCACATTCAGTCGCTGTTAAATTTTCACTTCAACTGCATAAACCTTGTAAGCTAATAAAGAAATAAAAGTTTTGCCCTTGATAATAAAGCACTATACTTTAAATTGGGTATCAATAAATGAAACGTGATAACTTGAGAGTGATAACTTGAGAAACCGTGATTTTGACAGCATGACGCGTTTCAGTACACGACCATCTTCAGACTAAAAGTACAAGTATTATCTACGTGATACGTAATTAGATATGTATTATGAATGATATAAAGCCTTAAACGAAAAGTACGAAAATTCACGACAACACTTCATTGATAATCGCGTCATTATTATCTACATTTTCATTTAACACATCATATCCTAAGTTTTTATGTTTTTTAATTTCGTACATCTCCAGCGCATCGAGCTTTTTTCCTTTCTTTTGGAGATGTAGGATCTTATCACTAAGAGCAAATTGATGTTTAGTGTTAAAAAAGTGGTCAGCATATGTAGAGACTCCAATTTTTGAGTTTTT
>FIZR01016054.1:0-27522 GCA_900060175.1 Ferrisia virgata
AAAAAAAAAAAAAAAAAAAAAAAAAAAAAAAAAAAAAAAAAAAAAAAAAACATACAAAACAATAACGATAACAACAAGAAATATACCCCAACGTTCAAACGAATAAAAACTACACACAGTATAACATGAATAAATGTATCAGATAGAAATGGTGTATTGCTTTGGTACTCGATTTACGATTCATTTTTTCATTTATTTGCCATCCTCGTAATCGAAAGATACCATTCAGGCATCGCATGCAAGATGCCTTTCATCACTGAACAGCATTACGATTAATCGATTTATAGAAGAAAGTAGGATGCACGTAATACGTAATCATACAGAATATTCGAAGTATGAGTATTAACGTAATAGTAAACAGAGATTATAAAAAAATTTCATAGAAACATTTAAAAACACTGCTATCAACATAGAAAAAAAATTAAAAATAAAATAAACACACTGAAATTTCGATAATTGAGCTTTCCATTTATCGAGACTCCATTGTACATGATGGTTTACCACAGTATGCTAAAATAATCTTTAATAATATTACGACTCACCTTTACTTTCATCGATAGAATCGATTTTACTTCTATAAGACGTATTATGATCTTCGTCCATAGCAGAAACCAAATCGCCGACCACCGGTTCGATATTTTCAGTTTTAATATTTTTCGATTCAGCGATGTTATTTGATGATTCATCCATGTCATCAGATTGTTGGCTGGTTTGAATAGAATTCTGAACATGTTCTACTTTAGCGGCATCAGTTTGCAAGTGGAATTCAGATTCGGAAACAGCTTCGGTTACAACACAGCTGATATTGGGCGACTGTTGAGGAGTTTTCGGTCTATCATGAAGTTCGGCTGATTCGGATACGGTATTTTCATCCATTTCCTCGGTGCTGGATGCAGGCACTTCAGTTTCGACCTGCTGAATTCGTTGGTATGGCTCAGAAACTGGTATTTCGTTCGATTTATCGTCGTTGCCGGAAAATTGTTGCTGACATAACTGATCGTGTAATTCGATCAACTGTTGACTTAATTCGGCAGCTCCGTCGTATTGTAAAGATACGTAAGTAATGTCATCTTTGATTTCTTTATTGAGCACAACGAAAGACTCGATGGTTTCAGATAATTCGATCAGTTTATCAAGCACGGCAGACGACCAGTCGGAGGCTGCATCGTCGGGTAGTCCTAATAAGCGACATTTTGTAGCAAATGCCGGCATACCGGCCAAGTCTTCTGGTAAAGATTTAATCTGCGTGACAACAGATTCGTTGCCGTAATCGATGAACAATACTCTACAACCTTCGTCTACCTTTTGTAATACTTTCGCGCGATACCATACTTCGTCTTCATCATATAACGCAGCTACAATGGCATCGGGTTCAACGGTTGATGTTTCCAGTACGTCAAATGCTTCAACGTTAGATAACTCGTCGCATAGTTCGTCTAACGCAGGCGTCTGTTCTTGTACCCAGATTTCGTTTAAACTAGCCACGTAGCTAATAAGGACTGTCGGCTTATTGTTTTCATTAGATGGAGCGGTCAACTCAGCTTTACACAGCGTGTATAATTCATCGATCACGCTTAATCCATTATCGATTAACTGTACAAAGGCTGGATCACCTTCTTCGACTAAATCCATTGTAAAGAAGGCGTTTCCGTCGCAGGTAAGCTCGCTAAATCGTTCGGTAGCCACTTGTGGCCATTCTTCTAGTCCGGGAGGCGACTTGAATGCGCAGTGCTTCGCTAAAAATGGTATTACTTGCAGATCTTCCGGTAAATTACGTACTTCTTCGACAACAGCCGTGTTACCAAAGTCGATAAACAATACTTCGTTGGCTCCGATAGCTTCGGCACGATACCATACTCCATCTTCTAAAAACTTGGCCGCGTATAAAACTCCTTCGGTCATACCACCAACGAGAGGTTCTACACTGTTTTCCACCGCATCTAAACGATCGGCAACTTCACCTAATAAAGGAGTTTCCGTTTGAACGTAAAAACTAGAAGGAGAATTTATATGCACGACAGAGACGCTCTTGAATTCCAAAGACGGGCGTTGTTGGTGTTGTTCATCCGTCGGCTCGCGGCTTTCGACCAAGAACTTTTCTATGATATCTTCGCCAAAGTACAACATCACTAGCAAAGGTTCGACGTTACGACTCAGGTAATACACTTTGAACGGCTCTTCGGCATGCTGGTCAACAAATGCGACGAATTTCTCTTTCAAATCGTCCGCATTTTCGGGTAACGGATGCGCGCAACAGCGGGAAGCGAACTTCGGTATTTGTTTCAAATTATCGGGTAGTATACGGAACTCCGTGCAAGTTGATTGATTACCATAATCGATAAATAGGACCGTAATTTCACCGTCTACAACGCTGGTAACTTCGGCGCGATACCACTGCTCGTCTTGTGGAAACTTTGCAGCGACGATGTGACCTTCTTCCGGAACGACCGTTTCCCACGTTTCTAGGCCTTCTAGTATCTTACCTAGCAAATCAGAAAGATCGTCTTGGTCCGACTGTTCTTGAATGTAAAATTCGGCCAACGATACGGCATGCGAGATGATCACGTCATAGGCTTGATATTTAACTAAGCCTTCGGTAAGTAATGATTCCGTGATGCTTGAACCGTTCGAGATTAAATCGATGATCATTTTACCATTTTTTATGACTTCTAATTTCGCCACCAAATCAGGTTCCGATTGGACTACTTCTTTAAAATAATTAATCGTATCTCGATCCCAATCTACCGCCGGTGAAGAGACGTCCAGTCTACATTCAGTGACGTATTTATCACGATATACGGCGAATTTCACAGGTAACTTTTTATACTCCGAGGGTTCGATCACAAGACCGTAATCAACGGCAACATTATCAGTTTGGTAACACCTGTACCATTTGTTATTTTCAGTCGACTTGGCTGCACATAACGAATCAGTACTGCCCACCAATGGTAGTACGGTTTTTAGGGCATTTTCTAAATCGTCTTGTAATTCATTTAATTTATCTACGTCTTCTCGCAACATCACATTGAACTGAACGGGCGAACTGATGGCAGATACTACTACGTTTCTCATTTCGTTTGGTTTCCAATCACCGAAAGCGTCGTAAATGGGTTCTGGTTCGATAGTGCGTTTCGAACCGCTGTTCAATTCTACTACATAATCGGAGAACGTTTTTCCCTCAGTAGTACGTAATTCGGCGAAAAATTCGACACCACAACTTAGTTCCGCGGAGGTATTCTTCAAAACGGCTTTAAATACGACTTCTTGTATAGCAGACATCAATGTTTCTATTGATTCGGCTGAAATATCGGCATCGGTTGAAACGCCAAAACAGCACGCTGGTATGTTGTAAAACTCTTCGTCTAAAGGTCGTATCGCCAGTAATCCTTCAATCGGTTCCGTATTACCGTAATCGATGTAGAAAATTGTATCAGAATCTGGCTCTAGTAATTGACATCTGTAAAAATAAATGAAAAATCGTTTTACAAACGTCAAATTATTGATCAACATTTTCAACAGTTTTGAACATCAATATAACAATAAAATCTTTACATTAAGAATACCCGATTTTCAACACTCACAAGGATTAGAAAATTTGATGATTAATTTTCAGAAATGCAAAAAAAAAAAGGGGGAGAATACTCAAAGTTTAAAATAAAAATTTCTAAATCAAAAATAAAAATTTCGTCAAATCAAATAATGAATTATCAGCAAATATACTTCTTTGCTTACCTATACCAAGCTTCAAATTGACCGGATTTAGCAACGTAGAACTGGCCTACTTCGACATTGGCGTTTTCTTGATCGGTTTCGTTTTCGTATTTTTCAAAAAGTCTGTTATTCAGCTCATTTACCGCATGTTGATCCGATGGTCTTTGTAAGAATGCTTTCTCTGATGTGACTGAACTTACAAGGACATTTTCGAAAGTTCTCAAAACTGGTGCCGGACATACGACAGGAACAGTTTCGTCGCTTTCAATCGGATAAGGAAGAGCAGTACCTTTAACGTCGAACAATTTTACGTGTAACCTGAAATATATACGAATATATAAATTCATATTATACTTTTACTCATCTAAATCATAATATAATATGTTATTAGTTTTCGTTCAACTTACACATTATCTTGCACTTTCATCACTTTAATAATAAAATCTTTCTCTTCTATGTTCTGAATGAATTCATCGTCATTAGTAAACGACTCAGCATCATACAAACAACACTGAACAGCTTGAGGATTGTATGTTTTTAAATAATCGGGTAGTATTTTCAGCTACAAAATAATTTCAATTATTAAAAATATATTTAAGTGTGTAGCAAATCACGAAAAAAAATCATACCACATCGAATGAAATATCGGTTTCATCGCCGTAATCAATAAACGCAACGTGAGCCTCTCTGTTTTCAGAATTTTTACTAAGAATTAAAGCTCGATAATATGCTTCATCCGAAGATGGCGCCAAACAAAACTCTCCGGCGACGATGTTTTCGACAGGTAGAGCAGCCAAATTCTGTAAGACAGTGCAAATACAATTATTCAACTTCAATAAAAATACTAAGGATATACAAAACGTTTACAAACATCTAGATTTTCAGTCAATTCTAATATATACGTTCCGATATGATCTGCTTTATCAGGTTCAATATGAACAAAGAATTTTTTTGATGACACAACAGCACCAGTGAACACAGAAATTGTTTGATTCACAAGCAAACTTAAATCGTACAATTCTTCGCCTGGACATAGTTGAGAAAAAAAATTATTTCATTTAAATGCTATCAATACATTAGTCTTTTTTTTAATACTAAACTGAAAAACTCACTAGCTAATACAACTTTTCGTAAAGCTAAATTATTTGCTACTAATTGATCAGCAACATCTAGACCATCGGGATCGATCAAATTCACCATCCACCTCATTAAACCGTCTTGTTCGACTTTCTTAACAAAAGTAGCTTTAAAGCTATCTTTTCCGAAATAATTATCGTATTCTGTGGTTGATTTCCAAACACCATTTTCGTCATTCGACGCGATGTTATGTATACTACAATGAATGGCTTGTTTGGGAAGTACACAATGATCCGGGTTTATCGCCCATTTCTGATTTTTTCCAACAGTTTCTGTATTACCGTAATCGACGAACGTCACTACGACTCCTAATGACAGAGCATCGTAAAAAAAAAACAATCATCGATTAAAATTTAGTTTCACTTCCTGAATTGCGGTTTTCTAAATCTTACCTCGCGGACTGGAACGTAGAACAGTGGCACGATAGATAACATTATCTTTGTCACGCGCAACGACATGATCGTTGGGCGATAAATCATTCGTATTCAACGTTTTTCGGGTTGGGTACTCGGACTGAATTTGTTCCATCAGGTTTCTAAAATCTGTGTTTTCATTTGGCATTAAATAGAAATTGACCGGATTGACGAACCAGCTGATCATTGAATCCATTAGCTGGCCAGGCTGAAAATCAGCATCAACAATCTGGGCTCCTTTTTCAAATCCGTCCAATAAAGTGACAGTATTTCTAAAATTTAGTAATAAGGAAAAACAGATCGAATGTAAAAACACACAAAAGATACGGAGTAGTGAAAAAGACATTTACCTAGAGTTGAAACCGTCATCCCATTTCTTTGGACCTCTGTTGTCAGAATTGGAAAAATTGTCATCTTTTCTAAATCCGCCATCTCTTCTTCCGCGGTTATCATCCCCGAAACTACCACCACGATTATTACCGAAGTCGCGTTTACCGCTTCGATCGTTAAACTGGGTATCTTGTCCTGATCCCCAAGCGGTATCATTTTTTTGGTCTTTTTTATCCCACGCGTTATCAGCCTTATTGTCCCAACTATCGTTGTTCTTGCTATCCCAGCCGTTACTGGTACTGAATCCACCATCATTCGATCTGTTATCTCTGCGAGGTGGTCGATCATTAAATCCACCATCATTGGATCGATTATCTCTTCGGGGAGGTCTATCATTGAATCCATCGTCGCGTCTAGGAGGACGACTACTGAAATCGTCTCCACCTTCTTCACGCCTACCTCTAAACCCATCTCTTTTGGGTCTACTACCGAATTCGTCGTCTGATGTTTTGTTATCCCAATCTCTGGAACGGCCGCCTTGACCGCCTTTATCGAATTTTCGTTCACCGCCACCGGTTCTGGTTTCATCTTGGTTGTGGCGGGCATTCCATGTATCGTTATCATCGTCACGTTTACGATGAGTGCCTCTACCGCCGGTATCGTTACGATCACGAGAACCGGTATATCTATCATTGGTCTGATCATCTTTGAATTTATCGTGGCGCCATGGCTCTCCACTCTCGGCTCTAGAACCTTTGTCGCGACCCCAGAAGTCTCCAGATTTTTTACTCCATGCGTCGTCAGTCGTATCAACACCATCTGAATCTCTTCGTTTAGATTCGTAATTTCTACCTCTTACGCGATCGTCATGACCAGATCGGAAGTGGTTGGAATTAGAATCTGAACGTATTCGGTCGTCGCGAGAGTCTACTCGAGATCTTTCATCTCGGCTAGAAATGAAGAATAATATCGAGCGTATAGAAACAATTCGCAGTTAAAAAATTCAACATTCAATTCTTTCTACTTACAAAGAAGTAAAATCGCCTTCAACGTTAGTGCTGTTCTTTTCTCGCCAATTACCTGAAAAGCAGGAGCATAGATCTCGTGTTGGAAAAGTATTGAAGCTTGACTACATTGAAATAATAAACGAAACTAACCAGATGATGACTTCTGTAATGGAGCTTTAGGCGGAGCTGCATACGAATTAGAAGATGGTTTAACACCGAAAGTCTCTCTCAGGTAATCGGCCAGATTACGACCATTTTGATCGACTAAATCGACTAATAAAACATGAGCCGGTAGAATATTTTTAACAGACATTTTGAAATTTTCACCATCAGCCAATTCAATAAACATGTGGGAGACTTGCTCGTTATTAACTAAAGCTGGATCAATATCTAAACGACATTCTATGGCTTGCGTAGGAAATTGAGACATCATTTCATTATTCATCATACGCAATTTGCTGTAATGAACCTGATAAAATACTAAACTAGTAAGAGACGCATATCGTATGAGGTATAAATAAAGAGTATCATTATTCTTACAGTATCATGATTTCCGTAATCGACATAAAAAACAGTGACATTTCCCTCGCTATCAGGTTCGTCAACAATTACCCCGCGATAATATGTGTCATCTTCGTAAGGCGCACATACTGCCATATTTTCAACTATGTCCTCTGTGTACAATATATCTTTATTTTCAGAGTTGAGACAATAATCTTCGACACATTTCATTATCACGTCTAAAATTGCTTGATTCAGTTCCAATTGAATAAAAAATCGTAGAGGAGATTCCGCAAAAGTAACAGTTACATCTGCAATTTGATTTCTGTAAAAAAAGACACATAATCATTTGATGAAAGGAGTACTATTACCATTCTACATAGCAATTCAATTCCAAGAAAAATTTCAATTGAAAACTAATATTCTGCACATGAACTTTTCTGATTAACGAGGACGTAACCAATTAAATCGATCAATATATAATAAGTATTACTGATGCTTTTCAATTTAAAGTGCAATCAAATAGATATGTAATTTGATGAGTTATACTACTACATATATATTGGATTTTTCAAATACTAACTTCTTGAACGCGATTTTCTTATATTCGACAGGTTTCATAAGTTTGACTTTATCAAGAATTTTATTCTTAATGTTAATTGTTTTGCCATTAACGACGATGAACAATTCACAGCGTTGTTGAGTTGGCACGATAGGTTTGACAACTTTCAATTTCAAAACATGATCTTCTTGCAAGACTAAATGAGCAAATATGTTATGAGCTTCAATAGTTGTGAGAGAGTAATTACTAGTCAGATCAGCTAATGTAAATCGTAACGCCATTGTTGGCTCTTGAAGAAACCTAAAAAACGTAACAAACACATTTAACGGAGACATTTAAAATTTTGAAAAAAAAAGTGTTCTGTATAATTTACTCGGCTGGAATTCTATAAACTTCGTTGAACGGAACAATTTCGGTATTTCCAAAATCTACGAAGTACAAACTAGCTCCTTCCGCTAAAACATTAGAAACGACTGCACGACACAAACTGTTATCTTGAAGAAATCTGCCTAAACATAAAGCGCCAGGTCCAATTTGTTCTGTGAACGGAACTGGTCGAAAATCGTTGATTTTGGCCATTAATTTAGGTAAATCGAAGTCCGTGCATTTCTACAAAAAAAAGGGTGGAAAACTAGATATAAATACACCGACATCTTAGAATTACGTAACACCAAAATAAACTAAGATACCTTTAACTGAACGGTAAACGCGTTCATTCCATCGATAACATGAGAAACAACAACATCATGAGTTGAATCAACCGGTAACGTAGGGTAAGTGTAGCTTTGAACTGGACTAACAGCTGAATGCACATTTTGAACCGGTTTAGGTACTCGAATGCGTTGATATGCATGCGATACAGGTGCTGACGTTTCGCCAGTGAATGCTGGTGCAATGCTGGGTCCGCGAATCGTACTTTGAGGTACAGTAAAAGAAGTTTGTAGAGGTACAGTAGGAATACTCGGCGGCGGTACACTGAACTGATTGGTCGACGGTGTACTCACTCTACTATACTTAGTACGTATTAAGGTTGTGAGCTGATCATCTGTCACTGCGTCCGCTAAACCACCCTCAACGAGAAAAGTACTCAAGTTAATTCTCGACTGCGGGTTCATGCAAATTACAATTTGGATAATCTTTTTATCGCCAACAATGCCAGACAAATTAATTTCAGAACAATGTCGTAAACACAGATTGACCGACTCCATTTCATGACTAGACCATTGTCTTTTAGCGATTACTCCGTGAAGAATAAAATCTTCGGCTAAGCCGTTACGTGGTACTGTACTGAAAATACCGTCTCCTAGACGTATTTCGTTCACATCGACAGATGTTATAACACCCAAATCTAAAAAAAAGACGAGAACTTTTCTCGTTTGACTACCATCAAACTGCACAATTTCAGCACGATGAAACTGGTTGTTATGAAGCGCTAAGACTAATTTGCCAGGTGTCAGTTCTGAAGTACTGCGGAGATGTCCATATCCCTCAGCTAATTTTGTGGTGTATACATCGATCAAATCTCGTAAAAACTCAGCTCTATCTTTTTCAACAATGCCCCATACTCTAATAAGACCGTTATCCAAATTGATGTGAGTCAACTGTTGAGGCATGGACGCCATAGCACTCACGGAAGCCATTGGCATCGACATCGTTGTATCGTGTGACTAAATTACTATGATATTCGATTACTTGAAATTAAAAACATTCATAGTCATACACTAAAATTCCTTTCACACTTGTTACCTTCATAATTTGATCTTAAAACAACTCACAGTCAATTACTGGTCACATAACATGACTTTAACAATGCCAAATCATGAAAAATGGTGCAAAATGCGACACAATACACAACTCCGATAATACTATGGTCAAAAATAGTTCAAAAAGAATATTTCAAAAATTATAAGAGATCAAAAGCCGCGTTGTGCCGTTTACCACCATACTATTCTTCATTGCCAGTTCACAAAATGTTCAATGTACATTGTTGCAACATTTTCGAACGGTATTTCTTGGAATTTACCGTAATTACATAAAGAATTTTGTAGTTAGTTTTTCGTTCAGGCCTCTTTTACACTTTATTTTAATTTACTTAATATTTTTTTCATTGAAAAAAATAATTTTCAATCAAACTGAATTTTTAACAGTAACAGCTAGACGAGTAAATTATTAACTTCATCAACTTCAATTCAGTTGGTAAATTTTTCACCTGAGATTGTTTTTTGTTCAACCAAGAGAATTGGAATCTAAAAATAGTATTTTTACTTGATTATGGTATTTGTATCCGGAATTTTAACATTCAAAGGTTGTAATTGAAAATGAAATTATATGAGGAAAACTTTGAAATTAATTCAACTCGTGTCAACTATTTACTTACTGTTTAAACAATTTAATTTACAACGAGACGGAGTTAAATAATGATGATACATCTTAAATGATATGGTACAAAATTAATAAAATGATTATTGATTATGTTAAAACGTAAATTAAAAGGATGAAAAAAAGAAAACAATGAACGTTTAAATCAAAACTAAAAATACTTGATATACTCATTTTGTATTGCTACACATTTAAGGTCATGGAAGTACCAAACAATTCAAAAATAGCATTTTAGGTAACGTTAATTTAAGAAACTTTCAAAACTTTTGCAACACATTTAAAAAATTGATATTCTTAAATCTCAACTAACGACCAGCATTGCGTAAGATATGTATTAAGTAAATAAAATTTAATTTAACATAAAAAGAACAACGTTCGTAGCCTAATCAATTTTTATCAACTACGTTAAAATAAAATAGCCTCAACCACTAAGGGGGGGGGGATGAAAAAATAAGATTAAAATGAAGCTGAAATTTAAGTTGAAATTATGTTAAAAATTATAATAGTTGAATGAAATCATTTCACACTGAAACATTTCACGAAACACACAGCCGTACACTAAACAACAAATATAAAGAGGCCACTACACATAAAAATAATATAACGATTCAATTTATCAACTTGTAAGAAAAGTATCGAAAAAAAAAAAAAAGAATTTCAATTTAATACTGTATCTACATAAAATCATTTTCGCGATTTTATATTCAATTGAATGCACAAATTAGTCTTGTTCGCGAATAAGTAAAAAGTATAGAGAAAATTATAAATGTAAGAAAATCTTTACACACAAAATACCAAATAGACTTACGAGTCAAAATAAAAAAAACATTACAAAAAAGAGATTTGTATATGGCACCTCAAATAACAAATTCAAAAAGATCTGCTTTGAATATACCTTCTCTACGTGTACATGTACGAAAATGCATTATACAACTCCCATTATTTTTGGTTTACCGTTTACTTTCCAGTGCAGTTAAATGCATTGAAATTCTTGCAGACGTAGGTCTAGACCTACAATTTTCATTAATGCATTCTTTCACAATTGACGTGACGGTACTAAGTATTTTCTGTTCAAAAAACAAATTAAATTTAGAAAGGAATAATGATTTTCAATATTATTAGTCAAATATTTCAATGCAGTAAGCTGCTTTACCTCTTCTTCCCAAGCGACTGGTATACTGAGCAACTCATTTATTGATTTTTTTGAAGCAAAAAGGTCTTTCATATCTTCCATTGTAGGATATTCTGGGAGAATATCAGCGAATGGCAACATATAGTCTTCATTAATTGAAACAGATCTCCTGTAATCCACAAATTCAAGTAAGTATACAATTCATTAAGTTATCATGTATCGACACTAGTGGAAAACCTGCATGCCCTATCAGATGACGATTTTATTATTTGCAAAATTAATGTAAATTTAAATTAAATTCAGACCTGCAAATTTCCCATAGAACTAAACCTAATGAATAAACATCAGCCATCTTAAATCCTTCAAATGAATGAATTGTTTCGTCTACTACTTCCGGTGCAGCGTATCTAGGGGTTCCAACTCGCAAATCAGTTTTGGGATCAAATTTCTCATTTCTAAAAATATAAGCGTACAAATAAGAATGTAATATTATTAAAATTGCGTAAAGTCCATGTGAATAATCATATACTTACTCCATAAGGGCCACTTCAAAATCACAAATTTCACATTCTCCTCTACCGTTAATCAAAAAATTTTTCGATGTAATATTACGATGAACAATAGAAGGTCGTATGCAGGTCCCGCGAATTTCTTTATGTAAAATCTGTACTCCGTTTGTAGCTGAACGAACTAGGATAAGGAATTCTCTGTCATTCAAAGTTTGCTTTTTAATGAAATCATAAAGAGATCCATTTTGATGATAATGGGTAAAAGTAGCTCGTAATCCATCTTTCAAAAGATCCGAACAAATGAAACCTACATAAAAATTAGCGTTATATAAACATGTATAACTTATATTAAGGACAATTTGTTTTGGCATACGAACCTAAAACATTTACGTGATTAAGTCCTGTAGCATAAATTGATTTCTCACGCGCCCATTGATCTTCTTCCCACGTTGTAAATGTCTTCATTACTATTTTATCTCCTTTCCAACTTACTATCCATTTTTCACTGAATCGGCCTTTTCCAAGAAGGCGTTCTTTCTTCACTTCACGGCCTATTGTTCTTCTCGCCTATTTCAAAAAGAAATTCGTTAGAATGTCAAAATCAGGGAACTACTAAAAAAAATTAAATTATAATGCACCAATAATTGTTGACCATCGCCAGAACCAGATGAGTGAGTGTAATTATGAAAGTTATTATTGTATTTGGATACTTTAATGCTATCCAGTTTAGTCAGACATTTACGAGATCCGTTGTTCTTCTTGCATCTACGAAATTTACTGCATTTAAACTAGTGATGATTCATACGTCGTATGTTTAAATCAATATTAACCTAGTAAAATTTCACTACGTACTTGCAAAATAGAAGCATGACACACATAACTGCTACAACAATGAAGACGGTCGAAAGGACAATCATAGGTGCGAAAATCGAATAATCCCATGATAAATTTGGAGCTGTTATGGTGCCTCTAGGTTTATACGGTGGAAGCAGATTTTTGTTACAAAGATCCGTGAAATTACAACATTTTATAATCCTCCAATGAGCAGAAGGAACTCGCTCTCCTTCGCACTGAAGCGTTGTTTGTTCATCGGGTGGAAGACATCCAGCAGAATACAAGACTTCGATTTCTTTGGTGGTAGGATTTAAACTCTCTTCCATCGCGGCATAACACTGAGCACCTTCTTTTAGTACACATGATGCACCTTCTTCTTCTTCAGCGCCAGGGCAGTTGATACAGTGGCAAATTACTCTGTTGTTGCGAGAATCTTTAAAAACATTCTTTTATGAAGTTATCTTCATTCAAAATACATTAAGAAGAAAAATAAAATGCTACTTACATGAAGTTTTCATATTTTAAAATTATTAAAACACCTAAATTACACCGCCATTTCCAGTTTTAAGATCTGATTTCTACTGATATTTACCAACAAAAAGAGTGTTTCTTTCTTTCTTTTTTCACAATGTTTTTATACATTCGAAGCGACGTTCTTCATTACAATCAAATGAATCACTTTACGCTGGTCAATATCGTTTTTTCGCTTTTTGTTTTTCTAGGGTTTAAAACACAAATGAAATCACCAAATCTTCAAGATTATTTTCTTCTTTTCGCCGATCACAGCGCTATCTGGTACAAAGTAAATTGAATGAATAAGTTGAGCGTTATCGGTCAATAAGTATTTGACGTCACTTGCTGTCACTGGTCATTCTCATTACCTATTCGCCTTTTGAACATTTTTTTCTTTTTTAATTGCGTGAAGAAGTTATGTAGCCAAATTGCAACAAAGGACACTAAGTATTGTTTTTGATTAACATGATTAATTCAATATTTAATTAGTTAAAGTAACAACGAATATCCTGCCACCCCTTGGGATAAATCGAGATTCTTATTTATACAATTTTGACAAGTTGAAAGTTTCAAGTGATATTTCCAAACTTCAAAATGAATGACTAATTGACAAAAGTATAGTATTTTGATTTTGTTTCATAAGAAAAACTACATATTTCATGAAATTCTTCAGAACAGAAATCGAAAAATATTTACGGAGAATGGGGCTACTCAATATTGAATTTTAGCGTATTTGTCGGTTTTTTATCCTGCTTCTTCGTAGGTTTTTTAAAGGATTTTTTTCAATTAACTAGGCACAATGAACTTATGTATGTAGTTATTTATTCGAATGATTTACCCTGTTTAATTAAAAAACTCAAACAAACAATATTTTTTTGAAAATCTTATTCCTTCACTTTACTACCTGCTACTTCAAGTCCTTATTCCTCAAGGGCATGTTCCGAATATTTTTTTTATGTTGATTTGGAATAAGAATAACTGATGAGTGCATATGTTGATGAAATTTTCGAATTTACATACTTCAAGAGAAATAGACAATGCCCACATGAATTTATTGTCATCGCGTATTAGTGAACAGTGATTTTGAACAATATTGAAATATTGCAATTTCTGGCGTAAACAGCATTATGAATATTTTAGTTAAATTCAAATTTGAGTATTTATAATTTGTATTTAAAATCATAGGCTTGCGTTTTCATATACTTATTCATCACTTTCATTTCAAAAAAGGAGGTAGATTTAAAATTTGCAGGCAAGCAATAGGCAATCGTGTACGCGGAATATGTCCTATCAAAAAGAATTCAGAAATAACAGAAATCCTGCAGCCAAGTCGCCTGCGACCATGCTTGTTTTTATTCTTTTGTACTTTGTGTTGCTCCTGTTGTTTTCATAGAACCATTTCATTTATTACTTGATTACTTATCTGTTATCTCTACGTGTAATCTACAGAAAAGTCGATTTGTACGACTTGATTTGTTTTTTTCTCCTCAAATTCAAGATTCACATTTAGGATAAATTTTGAACATAATAACTAATATGCCTATGTAGTTTAAATTTTTATTTTTTAAGTTGGCGTTGTGCAATAAATATGTTTGGAAATTTTTTGTTTTAGTCCATTGACCTGTATCTAATAATTGCATTTCGCTTAGGAAAAAATAGTAGGCTTAAATTTTCTCGAACATTAGGCTAACGATATGAGACTAAAATAATTTGATATTTTTTCTTCTTTAAAATACATATATTACCGACATTACTTCTAATCAAGATCATAAATCGTAAATGTGACATTTGCGCATTATAGTAATGACGAAGTGTTATGTGATAATGTACACTCTGTAAGCTTCTTTGAGAAGATGTACATGGACGGACAACAGAGCAAACGTTGAAATAAAAGTGAGATTAATTTTAAAGGGTTTACAACGACGTTGACAAATTATGAACTTATTTCACACAACTGAAAAAAAAAAAATAAAATTTTTGCATCGCGTTTCACATTACATAATAAGAAATACCTACCTATCTAAATCAGCGTTAAAAAATTTTCAATGACGCGTGTACATTTTTACCTAACTCAGTTAACGAAATGAAATGCAATATATCGTTTTTGAACAAAATGCACTAGACCTGTAGACCACCCCGGTAGTGATGACATAGGGTAATACAATACATTTGAGAATGTTTTCTTGAGTAAAACGTATTTTAGAATGCATTGCGAGATAAAATGTTATTTTAAAAAAAACTCCCAGGAACAACATTTAAAAGAGGTAAAAAAATACAATTTTGTAGACATTGTCGCTTTTTGCGTGTTCGCAAACGAATGACCTTTTGAAACGGCCATTTTAAAGTATTCTAAGACAGATGCATTTTTCAACATACACGTACCTTCTAGCGACGTAAGAAAAACATAAATAATCCTTTATGACAGGAAGTATGCAATCGATGCGGTTGCATTAACTATGGTCGATGGTGTCATCTGTACCTAATACCTTAGTCGGATAACGAGAGCAACATAAATAATCGAATTCATATATAGGCGTGTGCAAACCACCCCTATACTAATTTAAACGTTTCGAAGACGTTTAAGAAAACTACTATTTTAGCAAAGTGAGAGATTTTTCATTTCTCAAATATCTCCAATTTCTTGCTACTCTTTAGTGTGAGTGTAATTTTACACTTGCTAAAAAAAAACTCACAATTCATCGAAGCACTTTTCTATGCTCTATGCTAGTTTGGTACATAGTGAACGTCAAATGCGATCTAGCTGAGTCTACAAGAATACCTTTGAAAGAGAATTTAAATAGCGCTTTCTTTGAAAATTACAATTATTTTAGCATTAGTAAACAGCAAGTTAGTATATACATAATGTGTATACATATTTTGCACGTGTGTTGTACCGTGTACGTAGCATTGCTTATTTATTTGATCGAGATCCACCTACATGCACATCCATCTTGAACGTTAAAAAGAAAATCAAAGACAAGTGTTTGTAAAAATCGAAAATAAATTAATCTGTGACATAAATTCACGTGTTTGACAGCAGGAAGCGAATACTTAAATACCGATTTAGGTGACATGAACCACACGGTGCTGCGATGATGTTTCCTTCTCCACTTTGAAATTGTTACTTAGATTTACTCGCATTATTTCTAAAATACAACGAACGTCTGTGAATAAACATTAAGATTATTTAGGGGAGAACATTTACCGCCTCTTAAGGCGTTGATTGGTCTTAATTAAAGAAACTCGAGCTAGCTTGACAAATTGAGAGTGATTAGTTGTTTTCTATGCTTCTCCGTTTTTTTTTCACCTACTGATGAGTATTTTTTTTTTAAATGTGTAGCTATGTAGGGTTATTTTCATTCAACGAATATATTATATTGAGGTAGGCTTAACTATCGCAGGCCACATCAAATTTCTCATGTTATTTTTTATTTTTTTTAAAGAAAAAATTGTTTTCTGAAAAACTAGTTAGACAATAATTAATCACACGTACATTATCCACACAACTTCGTTTTTTCTCCTTTTAAATACCTCAACATGAATTTACTCAATAAGTTCTGTGTTTGGAAAATGAAAATTTAACTAGCATAGTACATAATCAATCTTTTTAATAGAGAACTCATTGTAATATTCATATTGCAGAAGTATTTTCATTTTGAAGAGTAATTGTAGTGAGGATATTTAGTCTAGCTATTAGTAAGTATTATCTGATGATAAAACTGATAAAAGAATACGATCAATGCAGAGCTCTTGTATGGGAATAAATTTTAAAAATTCTTGATTTTTCAAATTATTTTTTTCTGCAATGATAATAATAAGTGAAGAGGTACTTACTAACGAATAAAAAATTCACAACGTTCTAGGTATGATTTGAATTTTTAGTAATTAACTTGGGAGAAACTTGAGTAAGAAAAAATTTTCAACTTCTCAAACTAATTTCTAATGCTTTTCGTTCTCGTTCGTCTAAAAGTTTCAAAATGATGAAAGTTTTAAAGAAAATTTTAAAAAATTATAGTTAAAAATGGATGCAATATACTATGATTTAAAATTCCCTATTTACGTAACATAACTATCGTGGATAATTTAGGTACGCACTAATTCTTTTTTCACATTTTTTTTTTTTTTTTTTTTTAAGGTTTAAGTTAATGAAAAATACAGACGCTTATTTTTTTCTAAAAGCTCAACACGAATAAATGCATGTTTGAATAACAATAGAGAATGGCTTTTGTTAGTATATCTATCTATCTATCTATCTATGTATTTAAAAATATTATCAATTCCACTTCTATGATACTTGAAGTTTCAAACTTTTGAGGCAATATCTTAAAGTTCATCGAAATAAATGTAAAGAATAGTAAATCATCAATGATGAATACCAAAAGGCTGATTAAAACATTCAATCTATATCTTCAGTAATTTTATTGCATTGGATCTAAAATACTTATTGAGCTATTTAAAACATGAATTTAAATGAACAAATTTTCGTATGGATGAATTCCTAAAAGAAAGACAATTTATATCCACAATTAAAATTTAATGCTCTTCGTAGACAGACCATGATGATGGGGATGATGACAAAATGAATGTATTAGCTTCTATTGTACGTAATATTTGTGTTATGAATATGGAGCCCTGAATATGATTCTCAGCAAACAATAGAATAATAAAGTACCAATAAAAATATGAACTTGAAATTTTTTCCAATTTGTTGTTCTTGTTATTACAGCAACAAAATCGTATCTTTTTTGTTTTAACCATTTTCCCTAATCTCTTTTCACTTACTAGGTATCTTAGATATAGAATTTGAAATATCGTAAATGTTTCTTGAAATTACCATACCAAATATGTATCTTTAGAAATTTTAAAATATGTATCGATTCGTCTGACTGAAAATACTTGCACGATTGTTATTGCATACTTAGAAGATAAATACCTAACCTTCAATCTCGTCAGCTTAGGATAATTATATCTTGTAAGTTTCTTGAACTGATGCCAATTCTTCACCCAATCGTAAATAAAAGAAGCAAGCACCCAGACTCCATTCGTTGAAATTAGTAATGTTTTACCACGCCTATTAACACCCATTTTAGTGAGAAAAAAGAACTTCTTGTTTTAAAGTCTACAATTAATATTTTAATTAGGAGTTTTTAACGTAGATGAGTAAATGAAATTAAAATTCCAGTGATTGAAGTGTGTACAGTGATGAAATTGTGATAATTAATACATTTCAAAAGGCCTATGGTAATTTTAAATTAAAAAAATTCAGGTATGTAGGTACCTATTTATTTTTATTTTTTGATTGAATAAATTTTATATTCAATTTGATAAATTTTTAAAATCAGTTTGACTAATATTATTTTATTACCTTAGGTACGGTAAGTTCAATTTCAACCAGGAAAAATTTTATAGATACTGAGAATTTTTTACTGTCGTTCGTACTAAAATCATTTTAACATTTTTTCGATGCTATGGTACCTACCTATCAAAATTTCCGCTAGATTTATAGATAAATAAATTTTTACAACATTTTTCTAACAAACTTGAATCAAAAATGAAAAAGCCTGCAGTTGTGATTCTGCAATCATCCCAGCAGTTTATTATTATGCAATACTATTATTAAAGATAAATAGAATCAACAGATTTTAGCGTTGAAATTTCCTTTTTTCTGAAGTGGTAAACTAAGTACAACCCACAAAATAAATTTGCCACTAATACTTGATTACTTGTATTCCGATTCACCAGTTATTTTAATATAGGTATATTTAAATCAATACCCTCGTAAATAATTTGATACTCAATGATTTCGATGTGTGGCAAAGCTAATAATTCAACCAAGCTTCGTATTGTTCGTTTATCGAGGTAATTGAGCCGGCGTTGAGCACATTCAATCAATATGAATTATTATTACTTCTCAAGGGGCTACATAGATTTTCCACGGATCTAAAGTTCGTAAATTATAGGCTTGGCCGGGAAGACTGCATCATAAAATTCATATTGCTTCAATTTGACGTTAAATAATTTTTCAACGGTGTTTTAACTCATTTAAAAATGTGATTAAAAAAATTACAATGATGCATAGATGATTTTTGCATTTTTTTAAAATTTCATTTTCATTAATTTATTATTCAAAAAAAAATTGAGAAATTCAAACTTTTACGAAAAAGATTAATCATTATTCTAGAGAAGCAGAAGGTAAAGAAGCGAAAATGACGGAACGTTTTAACTAAATTGTACCGCGAATAAAAGGATTTCTCATTAATGAAAAGCAACCAAAACATTTATTTTGAGAGCAGAATTAAACGATTCCAAGAAAATAATTTTTAGTATTTTTTAAATACCTGTTCCGAGTAGTTTTAATACATACAGGTAGGTACAATATTCAACTTTTTGAAAACAGACTTTGGTCAGTTTTATGGTGGAGTGAAGATGAAAAGGTTGACTGAACTATTTCCCTGCTCATTATTACGTAATTAGCTGGAGAAAATCAGGCTAAAAGTAAAACTTCTTACTTAAGTAATCGTTTAATATCAATCAAGTCAGTTACCTACCACCTAAGTAGTTCTTCATACCTATTCGCAACAATTTTTGGACGTAATTTTCATGTTTGTATTTTTAAAATATTTAAAAAAGATGAAAATAAAATTTTTCCTAGACCATTTTTACCAAGTGAAAACCAAGCTATTACGGCCTATCGACCTACGACCGATAAGGGGAGAAATATCAACAAAATCCGTTTTGGGATCCTAGAACACTATCACGATTATACTGGAGGGCTAAAATCGCAAAAAATACTCATTTTCAAGTCAATCGACAGACAATCCAAAGTTGTATAACTTATTTAAAAATCATCTTCCTAGATCAATTAGGAAGGGAGATATATGAGACGTTTTCTCTTTTCTGACTTTGAAAAAGGGCTGTTCCTCCCTTATCCCCTCTTCAAATTAAGCTAGGAAGTTGAAATTTAGTTTGTAGACTTGATAAGGACCATAGATGGGCATTTTGAGGGTTTCGACTCTCGTGATCTGTTGTTCCACCTTACAGCTTTAAAATGTTGTTTTTTGGGTAGATTTTTCTTATTTTTTTGAATTTGTTCCTCACATACCACTCCCTACAGTTTCTTCTCCTTTAAATTGAGCTGAGAATTTAAAATTTTATGAGTAAATTTTCGACTTTTCAGCCTCATTGCACCCCCTCACCGCCTAAAAAATGTAGTTTTTTGTTCGGTTTTTCTTATTTTTTGAATTTGTTCCTCGCATAACTCTCCTTCATATTGAGCTACGAAGTTGAAATTTAGCATGTAGATTTAGTATAAGGCCTAGATATGCCTTTTTGGGAGCCTAATATATTCACTCCAATATCTACCAGTACCCCTCCGACCACTGTTTAAGAAAAACCGTCTCAAAGGGCTCCCTTTTTTATTCCGTACAATTCGAATATCTTCTTAATTAAAAAAAAAAAAAGGCTGAAAAAGTATTGCTTTTTTAAATATAAAATTTTATAAATTTTATTTCATTTGTGGTAAGAGTAGATAGAGCCAAGAGGGAAGAAAGATTTCTCACGCGCTCCTTTTTTGTTTTATGCTTCTTAGGTCCGTTTGGTCCATCTGCTTAATACGGTTTAATAAATTATTGACGACAGAAATTAACCTACTAAATTTGAAATTATTTTCACAAATTTAGGAACCTTTTTCATGAAAAATATTCATCCTATTTTACGCCTATCTGCCCCTGATCTAAAAATTTTCTAAGCAATTTTTATCTAAACTAAAATTTTGTAATATTTCAATAGCGATTTTGTCCGACGATACAATGACTCAACACAATTCATGCCAAAATGGAAACGAATCCGATCGCATGATCGAAGACGATGACGATTACGAAGATACACACGATCAATTCCATCTTCCTCATCAAAGGAATGCAGCCAATGCTAGAGAACGAGCTCGAATGAGAGTTTTGAGCAAAGCATTCTGCCGTTTAAAAACCACTTTACCTTGGGTTCCACCTGATACCAAGCTTTCCAAATTGGATACCTTACGATTGGCGACCAGTTACATTGCTCATTTGAGAGCTATTTTAAAATTATCAGAAAACGATACAAATCATCGTAATATTCATCCGGTGAATATGGTAAGTTTTTGAAATTTTTTCAATACAAATACGTAAATAATTAATTTTAAATGAAAAAATATTTTCGTAATAATTATAGGGGGGGGGGATTTTCATTGCCTAAGCAAATATCTAATTATTTTCGTGTTATTTTATTTCGAACAAAATGTAAAAATTCAAGTACGTTTACTTATTTATTGTTTTTTTTTTTTTTTTTTTTTTTAAATAGGCGCTTAAAATTAGCATTTTTTTTTTTTTTTTTTTTTAGATGGGTCTGCTTCGATAACTACACGTATTTCTAACTTACTCACACACACACACACGCACACTAAACTTCCTAATACAGATGCTAATTCGGTATAATTTTGAAAAATTTCCAGGTACCCAGTTGGAAGGCGAACCATGCTACCGGGAGGAAAGTATTCGATCAGCGTATCGGGGGGATGAGGCGATATGGACGTGACGTTACCCACATGGTGGGTAATCCAACTGGTGTGCCGATTAAGCTTCAACTTCTCGGCCACTTCGGAACCGCTCCATCATTTGGACTGCTCGCACATCAACGACAATCGTACGACGATCGCAGATCCGGCGACGGCGGCCGCCGCCTCCGGCAGCGTGTCCGTATCGAGCACGACGACCACGACGACCAGCCGCACAGAAACAGTATCCTTTGATGGTCACGAAGAAGACGTTCATCGGCTGTACTATCGGTGCTTGTTTCAGCGTCGTGATCAAACCAAACCTTCGGAACGGAACGCCGACTGCCGCAGCACCGATCCGCCTTTGGCTGTGTTCGCCAACGACAGTCAACCGTTCGATCTTGAAC
The DNA here is from genome assembly GCA_900060175.1 of Ferrisia virgata. Classification (NCBI taxonomy): domain Eukaryota; kingdom Metazoa; phylum Arthropoda; class Insecta; order Hemiptera; family Pseudococcidae; genus Ferrisia; species Ferrisia virgata. The sequence goes on from FIZR01016054.1 coordinate 21,966, forward strand.
AAGAATTTCCGCGAAGGATATCGCTACAGGTGGTCGACTTGAACGTAGCCGACTCGACGGATAATAGCTCGTTCTCGTCGGCCGTTTGGCTGACCCTGCCCAAGTTCCCCAACATCAACGATACATTTCAAAATCTCCATTTGCAATGCAATCCTTCGCATTTCACCGACGCGCGTATACTGTGCACATTGCAAACCGAAGACGATCTCAAGAAAAAAGACAACGCGAAATTTTCGTGGATATTTTTATTCGCCATCGTATTCATCGTGGCCGGAGGCGTAGGTAACATATTGGTATGTTTGGCCGTATGCCTCGATAGAAGACTGCAAAACGTAACAAATTATTTTTTATTATCGTTGGCCGTCGCCGATCTGCTGGTCAGCTTGTTCGTCATGCCTTTGGGAGCCATACAAGGATTCTTAGGTGAGCATAACGATGGGTTCTTGGAAGGGGAATTAATACAATATATTTTTCAGACGATACCAGGATTAGATCGTTTTAATTTTTTTTTTTTTTTTTTGATTTTTATTCATCGAAATAAACACACAAACGAGAGTGCAAACAAATTACCAAATGATGTCAATTAAACGTGATATAAACTGGTCAATGTATCTCTCCACGATTAAAAGCCTCTTTGAGGCTTCAACTAAAAAGGGTCGAAATGAAGGCTCCTCCCACCCTGTTGACCCACTCAGACACTGCTGCAGACATAGTGAAAGAAAGTTATTCTCGCATGTTGAGAAATTTATTTAGATCATTATCTTACAGTCTAAGGCACGTAAACAAGAAAGAAAAATCAGAAAAATCGATAAAATTACTCTCCAGAAGCGTAAAATAATTCAAAAAATTATTCGAACCAGGACTTTCGTCACCCTCACAGATGTGAAATGATTCGAAAATTAAATCGTTAAAAGTATCGAGAAAAAGATATGAACCTGCATTTTATATCACTAGGCGAGGGGGGGGGGAGAGAAGAAGGCTCAGAAATGGTCCAAAAATCAACAAATTTCAACTTTAGGAATTTAAACGATAAGAAAATCGTGAGAAATTCGTTTGAAATTGCATTTTATAATGTAAGGACGTACAAAATTGAAAAAAAACTGTTCCAAAAATCAATGAATTAACTTTCTAGAAAATATAAATTTTTTTAAAAGATCAGAAACAGACAGCATTAATTTTGGAGAAATGAAATTAAAAAAAAAACAGTCACACATTTCCATTGGTTAACAGACCTCCATTAAAATATATGGAATCCACAGAACAATGGCTCTGGTTTTTCTACTTTTTGGGGGGGGGGGCCTTTGGAATTTGAAATCAATTATATTGTTTTTTGGTCAAAAAGTCTGAACTTTGACTCGAGAAAAGGGGTACATTTAAGACCATCTTATTTTGGTGGAGGGGCTAAAATGGAGAAATGATTTAAAAAGTTGTATAACATATCCAAAAATCATCCTCCTGGATTAATAAGGAGGGAAGATATCGGGGTTTTCCATCTTTCTGACCTTGAAATAAGGCTGCTCCACCCACATCTTACCTCCAAAACAAGTAAGAAGATTGAAATTTCAGAGATGTAGGTTTAGTACAGGAGGCTTCAAGCATGCTTCTAAGGGGCTTAAACTTTTCAGCTCCCTTACACCCTACCCTCTTCCCTCAAATCAACAAAAAGTGGATTTTTGGACGATTTTTCTCATTTTTAACCTGATTTTCTGTCATATTGTCAATGGAAACCAGGCGAATGGTTGGGGGGGGGGCAAACAAAATTCGTATTGCGATCCTAGAAGACAATTACGACCATTTTTAGTCATATCAGATACTTATTTTTACCCCCTCCCCCCTCGACCTGCTCAGTACTGATCTAAAATCGCTCCAATTCGGTCAATGAGCACAGTCTGGCAGCAGATTAGATATGTAGGAGAGGGGATGACCTTGGGTGAAAATTCAGATATAGTCAAATTTGGAGGAGAGGGTGCTGAGGGACCAAAAACGTAAAAATTGTTTCTTTTTCAGCCATTTGATAGAGTATCCAAAATTGCATAACATGCCCAAAAATCAATCTTCCAAGTCAATTAGGAGGAGAGATATGAGGATTTGACCTTCAAAAAGGACTGTTCCTCCCCAAACCCCCCGTCAAATTGACTTGGGAAATTTTTATATGCACGTTAAGTAGGGATGTAGATATGCTCTTTGGTAATTTCGAGTTTATAGCCCCATTGCCCCTCTCACAGCCCCTAAAATGTGGGTTTTTGACACGCCCCCTCCCAAGACTAAAATCATTTACTCTGCTGGATACAGACCAAAATCATTTCAATTCGGTCAATCCGTTTAACTTGGCGACAGATTTGGTATATATGAGTGGGGATGACCTTGGGTGAAAATTCAAAAACGCCCAAATTTGGGAGAGGGGATGCTGAGGGGCCAAAAACGTAAAAATTGTTTTTTTTGAGCCAATCGATAGAGGATCCAAAGTTGTATAACATATCCAAAAATCAACGTGCTAGGTCAATTAGGAGGGGAGATATGAGGGTTAAACCTTGAAAAAGGACTGTTACTCCCCTAACTCGCCACCAAATTGAGCTAGGAAGTTGAAATTTGTTAAATGAACTTGGTAGAAGCCGTAGATGTGCCTTTGGCTGGGAATAAAGGGGTTCTCAACTTTTAAGCCTCACTGAGCCCCCTTACAGCCCCAAAAATGTGGTTCTTTGGTGTTTTTTTCTTTCACTTTTTGTGTCCATGCCTCGCATAACTCCCCTCCAAATTCAGCTAGGAGATTGATATTTGGCATTTAGATTTAGTAGAAGTCCTGAATGTGCCTTTTCGGAATGTTCCAACTTTTCAGCCCCATGTACCCCTTCCTTCACCCCTCACCCCTTGCATCCTCAAAAAATAGTTTTTTTCGGACAATTTTTCTTATTTTTTGCATTTTTGACGCGAATATCTTCCCTTTAAATTGACCTAGGAGTGCGGAATCTGGTATAAAGATTTAAATATCCCTTTACCCGGGATCTACTATTTATTCCAATATCTACCCTTACCCTCAACACAGAACAAGATATGAAAACATCTAGCAACCCCTACTCTAATATTCCAGGCCGAACCGTTCGAGCTGGCAGCACTGATATTAGGCCCGCATTAACATGTAATTAAATGGAATTTGTGTATTTTATTGTAGTTTTTTTTTTTCTTTACATAACTTTTGTCTGAAGCGATAAATGAGAGAATTTTGCTTGAAATAATTAATTGTCAAAGAGAATACAATCATCTACCGGATGATGTATTTTACTTTTTAACTAATTTCATTGCGACCTGGTGAACAGGGAAACAATGTAAAAACGTTTTGTGATATCTTAGGTTTTGTTTGAAAATTACAAGAGTAAAATTAATTTCAACGATATAAATCTGTATATCGTTGGAAAGAGCATGAAAAATTCTACGTTTTGTTTATCGTAAGTATCGAGACAGAAATAATAGTTTTTGAAATATATTTAAATCAATACTTTGTACTGTGTTATTTCAAACACTACAATTGCTAACTCGGTGCTTTCAATGAATAAAATATAGTATTTTTCGTGCTCTTTCCAACGATACGTACATATTTCTATAATTCAAAATATTTTTACCCCTATAATTTAAAAAAAAAAAAAAAAAAAAAAAACTGAAGACATCACATAAGGTTTTCACATTGTTCCTCTGTTTATCAGTGTGCCCAATAAAGTAAAATACAAAACTAAATATACCAGCAGATAGATAATTTCATTCTTTCAAAATGTTCGCATTTATCCCCTACAGAAAAAAGTTATAACTAAAAAAGATGTTCTTCTGGGCCTGATAATAGTAGAAATGTGGCATGGCCTGAACAATAGGTTTTTTCCCCCTTCTTATTACAAGTCAAGTAATCCAACGTAAGAATCGTTAGAAATGTAGACAATTTGAAATTGAAATTCAAATCGTATGCAATCGAAATTCACATCTATATTAAATCTATCCATATCCACTTAGTCGAGCCACTGTATAAGCAAAGTACGTAATTCCTCTTTTACAGCTATTGCATAGCTACATTCGTATAAAAATACTCGAATATGCATAATAATTAAAATCATCTTTGACGCCACTCGAGACGACAAAGAAAATCGTCGTCCATTTCGTGTGCGCTTAGTCAGGCATAAGGTCAAGTCTGGACGAACTTCGGCAGTCGAGCCGGAAACTAAATCTCAAGAATAGATATACATATTAAATGAGTACCCAGTACCTATATAGGCAAGGCAGTACCCCAAATATACTGTGCAGGCTTACTACGAGCTATACACGTAGACGTATTAGGCAGGCAAATAGGTTTGATGAAAGGAATATAAGGTCGGTCGTCGTTGTCGTCATCAGCGTCAATTGGTGCAGATAGTGTGTGTGTGTGGGGAGGGGAGGAAAGGTGTAGTGGTAAAGATGATGCTTCAAAGGAGGCTTATTTTATACGCATCGATGGCGAAGAGATAACGATATTAAAACTACATTGACTTGAAATTCATCCAATTTACACTCGAAATAAGCACCTAGTAAGGATAGAGAGTGCTATATAGGCAGACCTACACCTAGTACCTATCTACTTACCTACCTTCCTGTATACATATTTATGTAAGTATACCTATCTATCTATACACATATATACGATATACAAGAATGACACGAGACGATGGAAGGATGGTGGGAGGGCTTCGAAGGAGGATATAGGTGGTTGTAGGTATATATATTCGCTGTACTGAGTACTATGAAAGCAAACGTGGAAGCTGTTCTTGTCATCATTTAAATAAAAGCCTGCCAGCGTAGATATAACGACGGACAACTTCTAATAATGGTATCTCGATTTTATGCCATGTGTCCGGGACCCTGCCTGCCTGCCTTGCTTGCGTCTCCGCATCGTGCTGTCGACACTGCCAGGATTTGCCCAATCCCTATAACTGGTACCTGTCTTGTTTATCTCGACTCGTATGTATGTAGATGTGCACAGAATGTAATATATGTTGGAGATGTCTTTTTTTTTTTTTTTTTTTAATGAAAATCTCCCCATATAAGGTCAATTTTGTCATACCAAAGGGTACGTGTATTCGACGCTGGGTACTTATTCTATAAGCTAGATCGTCTGCCCTACCCTTCTTGACGGTGTTACCCTAGCCTATATTTGAAACTCAATATGTATACTTTTTAGCTACCGTCGAGTAGATCGAGTCGCCATATTCGTTTGACAGTTTGGATCGTCCTTCAAGGTACCAGTCACAGTAAAGAGAGTAAATTAAACTAGGCCGGATCCAGCATACCTGTATTTTTTTTTTTTTATGGATGGTAAAGATAATTCATCGTATGGTATCGACGCGAAATTTAATAAAATCTGATAGGGGCGGGCAACAAGCGTGGGTCCTGGTAGGCCCTTCTAGCCCATTGTTATATCTACCTACGTCTCCTATTTCAACCGAGCAAAGAAGTTTTTTTTCCCCCAACATTTTTAGTTCATATATGAGATGTTTTTTTTTTATGCTCGAGCCCCTCCCCCCCCCCCCCCGAACAGTATCAT